>CAXDID010001190.1:0-32684 GCA_963988835.1 Hexamita inflata
TCGGAAGTTATTTTACATATTGTAAATCTTGTATTAAATTTTCATTGATATCTATAAACTTCAACTCTTTAAGTGTTTCTACAGGTTTGACAACAATCAGGTTGTTGCGCCTGAGGTTCAAAGACTTCAGCTTGATGAGAGCGCTTACTTAGTCGATTTGATACAGCTAGTTGAAACTCAGGTCGAGTTCTTCGAGCGCAGTCAACTTATCTAAGTCTTCAAGGTCGGTCAAGCTGTTTTTGCTGAGAGATAAATGCGTCAGAAGCTTGGCGTTCTCAATGCCCTTTGTACTTTGAAGGCCACACTTGTTGATGGTGAGACTGGTCAGCAATTTGGGAGCTCTTTCCAACGAAAGATTCGGGCAGTCCACTATCTTGAGGGAAGTGAGCTTCCAGTGGTCAACGAAGCCGAAACTCGTGATGTTGGCGTCAGAGCTTATTTCAAGCGATCCGTTCGCAACCTGGCCTTTGAGTCTATCAATTTGCTTCGCGTCGTACACAATCTACAGGCTTATCTTCTGCTCTTCGTTCATTTCAATGTCATCTCCTTTTTCACCTACTTTAGCTTTTGCTTCTTCTGTCTGCTTTTTAACTTCTACTTCCCCGATACGGTTTTCTTTCACGATTGCCTCCCATTTCAGCTTTGGTAATTATTTAACATACTATAAATCTTATAGAGAATTTTCGGTGATGTCCAATTCTTCCAATAATTTGAGTGTTTCTATCGGTTTGACTATTTTGAGGTTATTGCGTTTAACGTTAAGCGATACCAAATTGGTAAGCTTACCAACATTGTCTATATTTTATAACGCATTAAAACTGATATCCAGCTTTTATAAAGAAGTGAGTACGTCTAACTCAGTTAAATCGTTCAAAAGGTTGTTGGACAAATCAAGAGATGTGAGAAGCTTAGCAGGTGCTAATCCTTTCGTGCTTTTAATATTACAGTTATTGATTACCAAATGTCTCAAGTTCTTTGGAACTCTTTCCAAATTCAGGTTCTACGACCCACTTACAACTAAAGATTATAAATCTAGCTCGTCAGAAAACTCTATGCTCAACAAGTTTGTATCGTTTTGGATAACTAACGATTTATCTTTCATCTAACCTTTATACTTTCTAATCATCAAAGCATCGTGAACGATTTATTAGCTGATCACAGTTTTGTTTACCATTTTATCAATCATTTCTTGCACTGAGTCTTCTGACCCAACCTTTTCCAAATAATTTTGATAGTCAGATTCTTTTGGCGCCTTTTATTGAGATATCATTTCCCAATCAAAAGTGTTTAACTTTTTCACATATTCTAAATCTTAAATCAGGTTTTCGTCTACTTGCAGGCTTTTAAGTTATGAAAGTGTTTCTACAGGTTTGACAACAATCAGGTTGTTGCGCCTGAGGTTCAAAGACTTCAGCTTGATGAGAGCGCTTACTTAGTCGATTTGATACAGCTAGTTGAAACTCAGGTCGAGTTCTTCGAGCGCAGTCAACTTATCTAAGTCTTCAAGGTCGGTCAAGCTGTTTTTGCTGAGAGATAAATGCGTCAGAAGCTTGGCGTTCTCAATGCCCTTTGTACTTTGAAGGCCACACTTGTTGATGGTGAGACTGGTCAGCAATTTGGGAGCTCTTTCCAACGAAAGATTCGGGCAGTCCACTATCTTGAGGGAAGTGAGCTTCCAGTGGTCAACGAAGCCGAAACTCGTGATGTTGGCGTCAGAGCTTATTTCAAGCGATCCGTTCGCAACCTGGCCTTTGAGTCTATCAATCTGCTTCGCGTCGTACACAATCTACAGGCTTATCTGCTGCTCTTCGTTCATTTCAATGCCATCTCCTTTTTCACCTACTTAAGCTTTTGCTTCTTCTGTCTGCTTTTTAACTTCTACTTCCCCGATACGGTTTTCTTTCACGATTGCCTCCCATTTCAGCTTTGGTAATTATTTAACATACTATAAATCTTATAGAGAATTTTCGGTGATGTCCAATTCTTCCAATAATTTGAGTGTTTCTATCGGTTTGACTATTTTGAGGTTATTGCGTTTAACGTTAAGCGATACCAAATTGGTAAGCTTACCAACATTGTCTATATTTTATAACGCATTAAAACTGATATCCAGCTTTTATAAAGAAGTGAGTACGTCAAGTTCAGTTAAATCATTCAAAAGGTTGTTGGATAAATCTAGAGATGTGAGAAGCTTAGCAGGTGCTAATCCTTTCGTGCTTTTAATATTACAGTTATTGATTACCAAATGTCTCAAGTTCTTTGGAACTCTTTCCAAATTCAGGTTCTATGACCCACTTACAACTAAAGATTATAAATCTAGTTCGTCAGAAAACTCTATGCTCAACAAGGCTGGATCGTTTTGGATAACTAACGATTTATCTTTCATCTAACCTTTATACTTTCTAATCATCAAAGCATCGTGAACGATTTATTAGCTGATCACAGTTTTGTTTACCATTTTATCAATCATTTCTTGCACTGAGTCTTCTGACCCAACCTTTTCCAAATAATTTTGATAGTCAGATTCTTTTGGCGCCTTTTATTGAGATATCATTTCCCAATCAAAAGTGTTTAACTTTTTCACATATTCTAAATCTTAAATCAGGTTTTCGTCTACTTGCAGGCTTTTAAGTTATGAAAGTGTTTCTACAGGTTTGACAACAATCAGGTTGTTGCGCCTGAGGTTCAAAGACTTCAGCTTGATGAGAGCGCTTACTTAGTCGATTTAGTACAGCTGGTTGAAACTCAAGTCGAGTGCTTCGAGCGCAGTTAACTTATCTAAGTCTTCGAGGTCGGTCAAGCTGTTTTTGCTGAGAGATAAATGCGTCAGAAGCTTGGCGTTCTCAATGCCCTTTGTACTTTGAAGGCCACACTTGTTGATGGTGAGACTTGTCAGCAATTTTGGAGCTCTTTCCAACGAAAGATTCGGGCAGTCCACTATCTTGAGGGAAGTGAGCTTCCAGTGGTCAACGAAGCCGAAACTCGTGATGTTGGCGTCAGAGCTTATTTCAAGCGATCCGTTCGCAACCTGGCCTTTGAGTCTATCAATCTGCTTCGCGTCGTACACAATCTACAGGCTTATCTGCTGCTCTACATTCATTTCTGCTTACAATTTCTGTGCGTCTTATTCAGAACTCTCAACACCAAGATATTTTTGGAAATCGGATAAGTATACGAGTCTTTGGGGTAATATAAAATTCCATTAAAATTTGGGTATTTTAGTTATATGCTATAAATCCTGTATTTTATTTCCCATAATATTTACTTTCGCTAGATTTGGTAATTATGACAACAACTTACAGTTAATCAATTTGTTGTGGGTGAGGTCGATTGATTCCAGTTGCTTCATATTTTCGAGGCCGTCTATGCGGTATAATCCCGAATTAGTTATTGAAAGGTGTTTGATCTTTTTCGGCAGTTCTTTGAAATTAATATTAGGGCAGTGATCCAGACAAAGCGTATTAATATCGAAGCAGTCCACGAATCCAAAATGCGTAATGCCCAGTAAATCTTTTACAATTAATTCGTTACCTTTAATTAGTGGAGCCAGCGTTTTGATCATATTTTCTAAATATTGGCTTCGCTCTTTCTTGGCGTTTTCGGTGTTCATGAGTTCGTTTACTTTCTCGTCTGATGTCCCTGGTGTAAGGCACTTTCTGAAGTCCTTTTGTTCCGGTACATATTATTACTGAAGCCACTACACAATGAAATTAACGTGTTGCACCAGTGGTTCTTGGTTTACAATGTAATTATTCTCACTAATAACAGTTTAAAGTTTTTCAAGTTTCTTAATGTCTTCTGGAACAATTATTACGTTATTAAAGCTGAAATCGAAGTATTCCAGTTGTAAATGCGTAACTATTCCGCTAATATCGCTGATCATGTTGTGCTTGACGTCAAAATACTTTAAATCTTTTAAATGGAACAGGTTCTTAATTCCCTATAATTTGCAGTTGTTTATAGTTAAAATTTGAACATGAACGGGCATGTCGTCCAGTTTCTTGAAGTATATGTCCATGATTCGCACGTTTACGAACTATTTAAGTTCTTCATTTAACAAATCGGTTGGATCCTTCACAATGAAGCATTCAGTCATTTTTGGTTAAGGGAGTGGATTAAATGCAAATAGGTATTTATGGTTATAAATGAAATGAGATGTATATATGAACGAATAAAATGAGTAGAAACCTTAAAATATACTTATTATTACTTTTGCTGAAAAATAGATGATATTTTGAGGTATTCTCACCATAAATTAGTACAGGTTGTATAAATCCGGAAAATATCAACTTTTTAGTGCTTTTAAACTGAAGATAGGATAATTGTTAAAATGACCAAATTTTCAATTGTAAGTTATCATGTCTTTCACTACTTATGAATCAATTATTAAACATCAAGATTTATTACCTTTTAGCAAAATAATATTTATTTGGTAACAATATATATGTAACTGTTAGACTTCTAGTGGATGATTTAATCCATTGTTTCTATCGTTATTTAAATTATAAACCTACAGTTCCTATCTCAGAGTTACGGAGACTTTTTAGATGTTTTAGACTAGTTAAGAAATGATTGATGGAAAAAATATTGTGAATAACATATTTTTACTCATATTAGATGTCAATCATATCTTTATGTACACACTAGCTATTATAGTCTATTCGCAATAATTATATGATACTATATTAAATTATATTGTGTTTTACATCATGTTATAGTATCATCTTTCATTTGATTATTTAATTTTAACTTTTATTGCAGGAAATTAAGGTGTCCCAAAACGACGGTTTTGCGGTTTTTGATCGACGGTTTCGACGGTTTTTACGACGGCGGTGCATATTTGACCCATGGCGGTTTTTAACCGTTTTTTCGGATTTTTCCCTATTTTCGAGCTAAAAAGTGCATCGACCGGGAATTGAACCAGTGACCAAAGGTATATTTACCTTACGTACTACCCTCTAGACTAAAATGTCACTATAGAAATATGATGTTTATCTGAAATAAAATATATTGAAACTCAATAAATTTCTTGCATATTGCCACAAGAGATAAAGACAAGAATAATATGGTCATATTTATCATATATACGATATATACCATTTTTACAAAATTTTTCACTTCATAAATAATGAACTATAATCTAAATACAACTTAAATTTACCAATAAACAGTAACATATTAGTTTATATTATTTAAATTACTTATGTAATACATTATAAATGATATATTTATGATATAAATGGTTATTTTAATGAAGTAACAATGAATATAATGCTAATTGCTGTTAAATTGAATTATATTCAATAAAATGTAGTATTATTAAGTATTACTATAAAATTAATACAACCGTCGAAAAACCGTATTTTGATTGACTGAGATTGGGAAACCGCGATTTGTTTGTCGCCAAAAACCGGCGTGACGACGGTTTTTAATCAAAATGGGACACCTTACAGGAAATACTGTATTATATTATTTACTATATTTAAATATATTTCCGCTTCACTATAGATGTTAGAATAATCTTCAGTAATTAACGCTATACCTAATATATGTACAACTATTTTAATAAATTTAAAAGTTAAAAGATAAAACGTATTTTAGCTATAATAGTTTAATTGCTTAGTTATATTAGAGAAAATCTTAAAAAATAGCTTTGAATAACTTATTGACATTCAACGTTTTGAATTAACGCAAAAATTATCTCACCACAACCTGGCTTCATCTATTTCCTGCTAACTTGGCTGTGTTTATTCACCAATGAAACATGTTTCGAGACAACCTTTCGCCGTCAAATACTCAACGGGGCTTTAATCAACTATTTTGTTATATCTCAATTCAAGAAACTTAAGGTTTCGCAGGGCCCTCAGTCCGTTTGCGTTTACGATCATATTACCGTTGTGAGCATACAAGACCTCCAAGTTTACCGCTCCCTCAGCGAACTTGAGCGTTTTAAGGTCCGAGTTATAGTGCTAAAGCTGTTTTAAGGTTCTTGGTATTTTGCGCGCGTTTGGGCAGGAGTTCATGCACAGGTCCGTTACACCGAGTTCAGCTACAAAATTCAAAGAGCGAACTTACGGGTCGTTATCGATGTACAAGTAGGGGCCGAAACCGTACGGATTCATTTTTAAAAATTTGCTTTCATATTTTGCTTTCATCTCTTCTTCGTACTTTACAACGTAGTCTTAAATCAGCTGATTCGATTTGGTTATTAGTGGTATGAAACTGCTTTTCAGTTGAGCTACGTTAATATTCAAATTAACGTCAATAATGTAATTCTGGTAGTCGGAATCAGCTGGAACGCGCTGTCTGCAGATCCAGTCAGAGTAATTCGGAACTAACCACTCCTAATCAACGATGAAATTATCGTCAAAGTATAGTTGCTTGAATTACTTGGATTGAAGCAACTGAGATAGCGGCTGAATGGAAATAATCGAGTTTTCAGATAAATCCAGGTACTATAATAATTTTAGATTACTGATTCCCACAACATTTGTTAGCTTTGAACCAGTGATTTACAAAGAGAGCAAATCAACAAGCTCTGAAATATGAGAAAGAGAACGCAATGGACTGTTGGCGATTTAAAGCTTCTTCAACTGCGTGAAGTATTGCAAACCAGAAATATCTGAGATGTTACAGTCTTATAGAGATAAATACAGTAAGTTGCTCGGATTCGTTGTGAACCTAACATTCATACATTTGCTCAGAACTATTTCAGCAATATATAATTGTTCCACAACTTTTAGATCTTATATAGAATTATTTTCAATATCCAAGCTTAAGTAGTACATCTTGTTGGCCTACTTAAGATATTCAATTTTGTCTATTTTATTATCTTCTTGATTTGTTTCAGAGCAAGCGCATATGGATATTATTATTATCGTTTATGATTTGCTTCTATTCCATTAGGTGAAGTGGAGATGTGAACAATTATATATTGACAATTTTGGAATTTTATAGAATTTAATGATTAAGATCTATAAAATTATATAAAATTCTTAATTAAGACTAATCTTAATATAAATTCATGTATATACCAGAAGCTTTTCAGTGTAATTTATTCTGAAAAGCGCTCGAATAATTCATTTTTAATTTTGTAGGCTCTATGCTTCTTCTTATTATATTTTTCAAAGATTAGAACAAATTATTAATTTCTGGATTATTGGCACTATGCTCATAGTGCAGTATGAAGGTAAAATAAGTAATTTACTGAAACTTTAAGTGAAATATGTTGTTAAATGAAATATTTTAAGTCCGCATTCTCTAATAAATATTTAGCTTGGATTCAATTATGATGAAACAGTGTAGTCATTTATTTTTCTCACCACAGCCTCGCTTCGTCTATTTCCTCTTACGTACTTGCGCCGTAGCCATATTATCCGTTTGGTCCGTACTATTGAGTGTTTTTTGAGCTTCTTGTTGATATTTGGCCTTCATTTTGGCATCATAAGCCGCTGGATAATCTCTGATGAGTTCAGAAGTTCGGCGCTTCTTCGCCTCGAAACTCTTATCTAACTAAATCAATATTATTTATTTTCTACTTAAATCCATTTATTTCGCAAAATATAGTAAATAATGGGATATAATATTATTGTTTGAGTCCTACAATGTTCAACTAATTATGTATTCTTCCTGTTAAGTAATCGGATCTGGTATATAATATAAAAATTAAATTGGTTCGCATTCTATCCGGTAAAATATAATTATTGAATATTATTTATTTCTGCTCACCACAGCCTCGCTTCATCAATTTCCTCCTAACTCGGCTGCTTCTAATTACCAGTTTCATAATATTCCTAACAGCACCCTTTCGCCTTCAGATACTCTGCCCCGCTCAAATCCCTTATTCTGTTACTTCCAATATATAATTTCTTCAATTTATCGAATATTCACCGCGAATATTCAGCTCAACAATTGAGATTCATATTCCCTCAGGTAAACATTTAAAATATGAATTTCTCTCACCACAGCCTCGCTTCGTCTATTTCCTCCTAACTCGGTTGTTTTTATCCACCAATGTAGTAATCCTTTTAGCAGCACCCTTTCGCCTTCAGATACTCTGCTCCGCTCAAGTCCCTTATTTTGTTATTTTTATAATCTGTAACACTATGTGTTTGGAGTGTATTTATTAAAAATATTTTAATTTCAGAATTATTATAAATATTAATATTATGATATCAAAAATATTTTATTTCATGTATTTCAACCAATATTTAAATATGAGACAAATATTAAAGTTAAAACTAGAAGTAGCCACAGTCTACAGATTCTTTCATAATAAAATAATAGACAATATAAGATACTACTACCATAATATCATCTAGCTGTAGTACTTTAAACTGTAAGGATTATAAACATAAGTTTAAATTCCACTTTTTCTACAAAATTTCATTAACACCAGTTTTCAAACGCCGTGTGAGATTATTGCTGTATGGAAGATTTATGAGCCATATCGCATTAATATAAACTTTCAATAAAATTCTATGCATCATTTCTATCATCATAACTGATTTAGCTTTCATCATTTTGGGAATGAAAATTGTTTTGGGTCATAACAAAAGATTATGTTGTTCACATATATAGGTATATAAATTTCTTTTGATTTTACTTCTCTTACTCTTCTTCATTAAATATATTCAAATTTATTTTTCACCCACAATTCCTTCAATTTACCGAGCCCGCGAATATTCAGCTCAACAATTTAATTCCCTTCCAAATACAAAAACTCGAGTCCAACAAGTCTTTCAACGCCCTTCGCCGTTTTCAGGGCCGAGCTGTAATGCTCAAATGCGCGCAGGTTCGCGGGCACTCTCAGCGTGTGCGCGTTTTAACAGTTGTTCAAGGTAAGCTTCGTGTTGCTGATTGTTAGCGAAAGGAGATTCTTCAATGTGAATACTTCCTTGACAGACTGTATTTGAGTGTTCTTGATCAACTCTAGCTTCTTTAATTATTGGAATTGATGCAAACCTTCTAAATCTGATATGTTGCAGTCGTTCAGCGTTAGATACAAAATTTATGTCGGCGCTTTTCTGAAACTGAAGTTATTACATTTATTAAGGATTAAGCACTAAACTGATATTTTATCCATGAATTTAATGTCTTTAATTCCAGTATCGCTGAAAATCTCTAATTTTTTGTCGCTTATTTGCGGTTAGTACTTGTTTGGCATATCTGTATCATATTTCAATAGAAGTGCAAGTAACTGATCTGAATTTACTTTCTTTTGAGCTATTTGTGCTTTAAAAGCGCCAAGAGTTAATGTAGAATTAGTATCAGTTAAATAAGCTTATAGATTTGTGTCAGTTGGAACTTTTTGTTCACAAACCCAGTCTTAGTTGGCTAAATATTCTATATCCTAAATATAATTATTATCTATAATAACTTGCTTCAAGTTTGTTAGATACTTTAATTATTCAATCAAAATAATCTAATTATCCTTCAAATTTATATATTAGAGTTGTTTCATATTCTCTATACCTACAATATTCGTGAGTCTGCAGTCATTTATTGTTAGTGAAGTTATTTAATTTGGAGTCTTGAGTAATACAACATCTGGATAATTGATTAATGCGCCACTATTATCCGTTTTTAGATATTTCAATGCATTTTAAATCGTAAGCTTCACGTTTAAGCAGTTTTGAATATTCAAAGTGTGAATCTTCATTTCACATGTGAATCCAAAATCTATGAGCGTTTAATCGTTTTAAATTTATAGTGCATTATTCGCCTAAGACTGTGTGTATTTCTAATTCATTCGCAAATTGTACTTTTCATCACAAGGGATAATATTTGAGAGCTCTTTCACCTGATCTTCAGTACTGTTTGGACCAATGAAATTTTAATAATCAACTAACTGCGGTTTATTCTAATTCTTCTATTCTAATTCGTTATCAGTAATCAAGTTGTTATCAATGAGAAGTTTACCTTTCATCTAGTTAAGGGGCTTGCTGAATATTACCTTGTTATTAGTAAGATTAACATTCTTCAATTTTTTGAGATTTCCAAGAGCGTTTATTCTATAAATATCATTGTTCTGAAGGTTAAGCACTTAAAGATTAATTAGGTTCTCTAATTCGTTGATATGACGAATATTGTTAAATCCGAGGTCAAGCTCAACTATTTGCTACATTTCGAATATTCCAGTAACTGATTGCAACTCGCATTTGTTGATCTTCAGCTTTATTGGAATGCGAGGGCAGTTTTCAAAGGATATATTTGGACAGTTGGTAATGGTAAGTTCTTGAGATTTGAGTGCATCTATGAATTTGAACTACTTTAAATCGATATTATCCTAAAATCTGAAATTTGTCCCAATTGGAGACTTCAAGCATTCTTTGACTATCATCCTGGTCTTGTCAGATTCGTGCACGTTTTGTTCAGATGTGTACCAAGCTGCCTTTTAGTTAGGAAGATAATCGAATACACTAAATAATTCAATCATGTTTCCATCCAGACGTAAATCAACTAGTATTGTGAGGTCTTTAATATTGTCTATGCTCTTTATTTGATTATATGAAGCATTGAATTGAACTAATTTTGTCATTCGTTTTACAAAATTGATACTTTTTAAGTTGTTGTAGCTTATGTTAAGCGTTATCAGATTGGTGAGCGACTCTAGTTCTTCTGCAATAGTTATCTTGTTTTTGCTCAAATTAACTGATCTCAGCTACTTCATAGACATTAAAGAACTAATGTTTGAAAGACTGTTCTCGCTCAAGTCTATTTCAATAAGATTCACTTGTTGTTCAATACCACTAATAGATTCCAAGCTGTTCTAAGCCATATCAAGCTTTTGTAATTAATTCATTTTAGAAAGAACTCCTATTTCAGAGATTCTGTTTCCTCGAAGACTCAGCTCAACAATAGACTTCATATTTTCCAGTCCATTTATGTTCTCTATGTAACACATGTTTACCGCCAGTTTTTTGATTTTTAATGGTACTTGTTCGAAGCTCAGGTTGTGGCACTCAAGCACGAATAGAGTTTCAATGTTCATTAAATCTGTAAACTAAATACTACGTAATTCCTGGTCATTGTGGATAACAAGAGTTTTATTAATGACAAGAGGAGCGTACTTTAAAATAATAAGATCATAATATGGACTTTGATCTCTTCTGGAAATCGTTTAGGTCATCAACATAGTTGCTTGTTCTATTGTGGAGCTCGGTCCAAGATAGTCCATGAAGTTTCTAATTTAAGCTACGTTTTGAGGACAAATCCAGTTGATCTTGAAATTTGGGTTCTTAGCGAGCGCATCAAAATCGTGGATCATATTACTTGCTAAAAGTAATTACTACAACATAGGTAATGCAGAAAGTGGCTGCGAAAATATAATTTTGTTGTTGGTCATGTTCAAATACTGCAGATTTTGAAGATACTGCAAGTCGGATATGTTCTTGATGAAGTTATTGCTGATATCCAGGTAACTCAAGTTCTTCATGAATCTCACGCCAGATATTTCTTATAAGCAGCATCCAGACGCAATCAGTTTCGTGATGTGAACCGGAATCTGGCTGATACTTGGGTAGTAGAGCTGGTCTTATTATCTCACGTTCCGTATGTATTCAATATTTTTCTCTCACCACAGCCTTGCTTCGTTGATTTCCTTCAAAGTCGGCTCCGTTTATCTATCAATGTCATATCCTTCCTAGCAGCACCCTTTCGCCTTCAGATACTCTGCTCCGCTCAAATCCCTTATTTTGTTATACCCCACATTCAAATCCTTCAATTTATCGAGCCCGCGAATATTCAGCTCAACAATTTATGTCTATAACAATAATAAATACTCGAGTCCAACAAGTTTTTCAACGCCCTTCGCCGTTTTCAGGTCCGAACCGTAAAGCTCAAATGCGCGCAGGTTCGCGGGCACTCTCAGCGTGTGCGCGTTGTAACAGCCGAACAAATCAAGGTGAGTGACGCCCAGTTCCGAGACGAAGCGCAGATCGAGCAGCTCTTGGTCGCTATCAATGTACAGGAAAGGACCGTAGCTGCTTGAGCTCACTTTGCTCTGATATTTGGCCTTCATTTTAGCGTCGTAAGCCGCCGGATAATTTCTGATGAGTTCGGAAGTTCGGCGCTTTTTAACCTCGAAAATCGTTTTCAGCTCCTGTAAAGAGAGCTTTTGGTTCGTATCAAGTATGTATCGGTTCAAAACGGCGTCTTCATTTTCGTTTTGATAGTAGATCCAGTCTGAAATATAGTTCTTCATGGCAGTTAAGTGCTCTAAATCAAGTATTTGGTTGTTGTCGAGCAGTAACTGCTATATATTTTGTAGAGGCTTGAGGGGCTCGACTGAGACAATGCAGTTGTCGCGTAAATCAATGTATTTAAGTTTAGATAGGGATTCAATACCTACTAGGTTCGTAAGCTTCGTGTTGCTGATTGTTAGCGAAAGGAGATTCTTCAATGTGAATACTTCCTTGACAGACTGTATTTGAGTGTTCTTGATCAACTCTAGCTTCTTTAATTATTGGAATTGTTGCAAACCTTCTAAATCTGATATGTTGCAGTCGTTCAGCGTTAGATACAAAATTTATGTCGGCGCTTTTCTGAAACTGAAGTTATTACATTTATTAAGGATTAAGCACTAAACTGATATTTTATCCATGAATTTAATGTCTTTAATTCCAGTATCGCTGAAAATCTCTAATTTTTTGTCGCTTATTTGCGGTTAGTACTTGTTTGGCATATCTGTATCATATTTCAATAGAAGTGCAAGTAACTGATCTGAATTTACTTTCTTTTGAGCTATTTGTGCTTTAAAAGCGCCAAGAGTTAATGTAGAATTAGTATCAGTTAAATAAGCTTATAGATTTGTGTCAGTTGGAACTTTTTGTTCACAAACCCAGTCTTAGTTGGCTAAATATTCTATATCCTAAATATAATTATTATCTATAATAACTTGCTTCAAGTTTGTTAGATACTTTAATTATTCAATCAAAATAATCTAATTATCCTTCAAATTTATATATTAGAGTTGTTTCATATTCTCTATACCTACAATATTCGTGAGTCTGCAGTCATTTATTGTTAGTGAAGTTATTTAATTTGGAGTCTTGAGTAATACAACATCTGGATAATTGATTAATGCGCCACTATTATCCGTTTTTAGATATTTCAATGCATTTTAAATCGTAAGCTTCACGTTTAAGCAGTTTTGAATATTCAAAGTGTGAATCTTCATTTCACATGTGAATCCAAAATCTATGAGCGTTTAATCGTTTTAAATTTATAGTGCATTATTCGCCTAAGACTGTGTGTATTTCTAATTCATTCGCAAATTGTACTTTTCATCACAAGGGATAATATTTGAGAGCTCTTTCACCTGATCTTCAGTACTGTTTGGACCAATGAAATTTTAATAATCAACTAACTGCGGTTTATTCTAATTCTTCTATTCTAATTCGTTATCAGTAATCAAGTTGTTATCAATGAGAAGTTTACCTTTCATCTAGTTAAGGGGCTTGCTGAATATTACCTTGTTATTAGTAAGATTAACATTCTTCAATTTTTTGAGATTTCCAAGAGCGTTTATTCTATAAATATCATTGTTCTGAAGGTTAAGCACTTAAAGATTAATTAGGTTCTCTAATTCGTTGATATGACGAATATTGTTAAATCCGAGGTCAAGCTCAACTATTTGCTACATTTCGAATATTCCAGTAACTGATTGCAACTCGCATTTGTTGATCTTCAGCTTTATTGGAATGCGAGGGCAGTTTTCAAAGGATATATTTGGACAGTTGGTAATGGTAAGTTCTTGAGATTTGAGTGCATCTATGAATTTGAACTACTTTAAATCGATATTATCCTAAAATCTGAAATTTGTCCCAATTGGAGACTTCAAGCATTCTTTGACTATCATCCTGGTCTTGTCAGATTCGTGCACGTTTTGTTCAGATGTGTACCAAGCTGCCTTTTAGTTAGGAAGATAATCGAATACACTAAATAATTCAATCATGTTTCCATCCAGACGTAAATCAACTAGTATTGTGAGGTCTTTAATATTGTCTATGCTCTTTATTTGATTATATGAAGCATTGAATTGAACTAATTTTGTCATTCGTTTTACAAAATTGATACTTTTTAAGTTGTTGTAGCTTATGTTAAGCGTTATCAGATTGGTGAGCGACTCTAGTTCTTCTGCAATAGTTATCTTGTTTTTGCTCAAATTAACTGATCTCAGCTACTTCATAGACATTAAAGAACTAATGTTTGAAAGACTGTTCTCGCTCAAGTCTATTTCAATAAGATTCACTTGTTGTTCAATACCACTAATAGATTCCAAGCTGTTCTAAGCCATATCAAGCTTTTGTAATTAATTCATTTTAGAAAGAACTCCTATTTCAGAGATTCTGTTTCCTCGAAGACTCAGCTCAACAATAGACTTCATATTTTCCAGTCCATTTATGTTCTCTATGTAACACATGTTTACCGCCAGTTTTTTGATTTTTAATGGTACTTGTTCGAAGCTCAGGTTGTGGCACTCAAGCACGAATAGAGTTTCAATGTTCATTAAATCTGTAAACTAAATACTACGTAATTCCTGGTCATTGTGGATAACAAGAGTTTTATTAATGACAAGAGGAGCGTACTTTAAAATAATAAGATCATAATATGGACTTTGATCTCTTCTGGAAATCGTTTAGGTCATCAACATAGTTGCTTGTTCTATTGTGGAGCTCGGTCCAAGATAGTCCATGAAGTTTCTAATTTAAGCTACGTTTTGAGGACAAATCCAGTTGATCTTGAAATTTGGGTTCTTAGCGAGCGCATCAAAATCGTGGATCATATTACTTGCTAAAAGTAATTACTACAACATAGGTAATGCAGAAAGTGGCTGCGAAAATATAATTTTGTTGTTGGTCATGTTCAAATACTGCAGATTTTGAAGATACTGCAAGTCGGATATGTTCTTGATGAAGTTATTGCTGATATCCAGGTAACTCAAGTTCTTCATGAATCTCACGCCAGATATTTCTTATAAGCAGCATCCAGACGCAATCAGTTTCGTGATGTGAACCGGAATCTGGCTGATACTTGGGTAGTAGAGCTGGTTTACCTTCAAGTTAGCAATACTGTCTATTTATTTGTCCGCTAGATTTGTATCAGAACGCACGCAGTAAAATTTCTCGTTGTCAACGATTTGCTCCTCCATTATAATTAGGTGAAGTGGAGATGTGAAACTTTAGCCTATATTTTATTGTGTAATGATTATATTTGCATTGATTTGATCATTAGTCATATCTTTAGACATTGACAAATAATAACGTGACTCAACAGCAACAGTAAACAACAATAAATGTTCCAATTATTTTACTATAATCAAGTTCAGGTTATAATATTTCATTCCAATCTAAGGGATTTTGTTTCCTCATTTATGCAACAATACGTTCAAATACATAAATATAAATATATAAGCCTGACAACGCAAAATACTTGCAACTCAATTCAGACCTGACATCTCCAGATTAGTTGACAAAATAGCAATTATTAACATTCAAAAAGCATCTCAATTCAGCTTGAACTTTACACAGATTATTCTTTATTAATCACAAGTAGAAATATGGATGCACAAGAACCTAGTTTACCTTATCATTTTTGAAAATTTACATATAAGAGGGAAAACTTTTTATTTAGATTATTGCATAATGATAATTTTAACATCGATTTGCATTAGACCTTGATAAAGTTACTGTTAAATAGTATATCATAAACTTAAACGCTGATTTAATGAAATGCACTATGAAGTTGAATTGACATTTTGCACAGTTCATTCGTTATTAATCACTTGAACAGTTTTCCGATGATTCGTTCTGGGATTTAAACTACATTTTGGTTTAATTCACGATTCAGTTCAGATGAATTAAAACTTACTAATACCACGATCTGGTTAACACCGTTCTGTGAATGAATATACCGGAAAAACTGGTTACAAGTCGACTTCGAACTGGAATTTGACCAATTATTAATTATTAATTATTACTTTTGTATTGAAATTGATTCTCACATATATCGAATATATTAGCTATGAACGAGAAATTCTTAATGTCGAGAAACCGAAAATATTATTTCACTATTTTATTCTGCTTTGAAACTTGAGCTTTATGGATGGCGTACTTTTGAAAACTAACTGCTTTACAGTCAGTAACAGGAATATACTATGATAAATGAATATATAAGTGCTCACTCGTCTGCTGGAAGTCTTAGAAACGGAACTCACTTGTCTTTTCGCTGGACTTTATCTTCAAGACTCTTCTGGGTCTCATTTGTTTCCACGTACACGCACTCACGTCCACTAGTTTGATTCACTTAACTTTATTTTATTCTGCTTGCACTTCGTGTAAGTAACTTGATCTTCGAGTCTCATTACGGTGACGGCTGAAACTAACACGTCTACAGCTCTCGTCTGCCCGAAGCACGTCGTACTTTCCCTTTCCGTTCTCACTAGCATAAGCGGTGCAGCAGGCTCTTTCTGCTGGCGTCGGTCGTCTTCATTTGTAAGAAGTGGTATGAGAGAAACGCTTGTAATATGTAATAAATACACATTTATATTATTGTCATAAAATGAAACTCGAACAACTTTACTCAAAGAGCGGCTCAGAGCGATTCGCTTTCGGGATGGGTAGCTCTGGCTGTGGCATACAGGACCCGCGAGTATCGGAGAAACTGGTTCCAAGTCGACTTCGAGAAACTGGAAATAGATTTCACTATTTTCGTCTGCTTCGACTGTTGTATTTCTGGAAAGAAAGCTAAACTTCTCGAAGACATTGGGAACGAGCTTGCTAACGTGAATCAACTCTGATAAATGAATGAATAAGTACTAGATGGCTTTACAGAACTCTTAGAAACGGAACTCACTTGTCTTTTCACTGGACTTTATCTTCAAGACTCTTCTGGGTCTCACTCGTTTCCACGCACACGCATTCACGTCCACTAGTTTGATTCACTTAACTTTATTTTATTCTGCTTGCACTTCGTGTAAGTAACTTGATCTTCGAGTCTCATTACGGTGACGGCTGAAACTAACACGTCTGGCAGCCTCGTCTGTCTCGAAGCACGTGCGTACTTTCCCTTCCGTTCTTTTGCAATTAGAGATAAGCGGTGCAGCAGGCCTGCTGGCGTCGGTCGTCTCATTTGTGTAGAGGTTGTATGAGAGAAACGCTGGTGTATGATGTAATAAATGCATGTTTATGGGTAATTGGTCAGAATGAAGCTCGAATAACTTTACTCAGAAAGCAGCTCTGAGCGGTTCGCTTTCGGGATGGGTAGCTCTGGCTGTGGTATGTAGGAGCCGCGAGTATTGGAGAAATTGGTTCCAAGTCGACTTCTGAGAAACTGGAATAGTATTTCACTGTTTTTGCTCTGCTTCTGACTTTCGTTGTATTTCTGGAAAGAAGGCTAGACTTCTTTTGGTTGGGAACGAGCTGTTAACGTGAATCGATTCTGATAAATGAATGAATAAGTACTAGATGGCTTACAGAACTCTTAGAACGGAACTCACTTGTCTTTTCACTGACTTTGTCTTCAAGACTCTTTCTGTGTCTCATTTGTTTCACGTACGCATTCACGTCCACTAGTTTTGATTCGTTTAACTTTATTTTGAGTTCTGCTTGTTAAATTTCGTGTAAACAGCTTGATCTTTGAGTCTCATAACGGTGATGGCTGAAACTGGGCGTCTACAGCTCTCGTCTGCCCGAAGCACGCCGTACTTTCCCTTTCCGTTCTCACTAGCATAAGCGGTGCAGCAGGCTCTTTCTGCTGGCGTCGGTCGTCTTCATTTGTAAGAAGTGGTATGAGAGAAACGCTTGTAATATGTAATAAATACATGTTTATGTAATTGTCAGAAAATGAAGCTCGAATAACTTTACTCAGAAAGCAGCTCAGAGCGATTCGCTTTCGGGATGGGTAGCTCTGGCTGTGGCATACAGGACCCGCGAGTATCGGAGAAACTGGTTCCAAATCGACTTCGAGAAACTGGAATAGTATTTCACTATTTTCGTCTGCTTCGACCGCTGTATTTCTGGAAAGAAGGTTAAACTTCTCGAAGACACTGGGAACGAGCTGGCTAACGTGAATCAACTCTGATAAATGAATGAATAAGTACTAGATGGCTTTACAGAACTCTTAGAAACGGAACTCACTTGTCTTTTCGCTGGACTTTATCTTCAAGACTCTTCTGGGTCTCATTTGTTTCCACGTACACGCACTCACGTCCACTAGTTTGATTCACTTAACTTTATTTTATTCTGCTTGCACTTCGTGTAAGTAACTTGATCTTCGAGTCTCATTACGGTGACGGCTGAAACTAACACGTCTACAGCTCTCGTCTGCCCGAAGCACGTCGTACTTTCCCTTTCCGTTCTCACTAGCATAAGCGGTGCAGCAGGCTCTTTCTGCTGGCGTCGGTCGTCTTCATTTGTAAGAAGTGGTATGAGAGAAACGCTTGTAATATATGATTAATACATATTTATATAATTGGCATTAAATGAAACTCAAATAACTTTACGCAGAAAGCAGTTCAGAGCGGCTAGCTTTCGGGATGGATAGCTCTGGTTGTGGCATACAGGACCCGCGAGTATCGGAGAAACTGGTTCCAAGTCGACTTCGAGAAACTGGAATAATGTTTCACTATTTTCATCTGCTTCGACCGCCGTAGTTCTGGAAAGAAAGCTAGACTCCTCAGTTACTCTGGGAACGAGCTGGCTAACACGAGTCGACCATGATAAATGAATGAATAAGTACTAGATGGCTTTACAGAACTCTTAGAATCGGAACTCACTTGTCTTTTCACTGGACTTCAACTTCAAGACGCTTCTGGGTCTCATTTGTTTCCACGCACACGCACTCACGTCTACTAGCCAGATTCGCATAACTTTACTTTATTCTGCTTGAACTTCGTGTAAACTGCGTCAACATCGAGTCTCATTAGTGTGACGGCTGAAACTAACACGTCTACAGCTCTCGTCTGCCCGAAGCACGCCGTACTTTCCCTTTCCGTTCTCACTAGCATAAGCGGTGCAGCAGGCTCTTTCTGCTGGCGTCGGTCGTCTTCATTTGTAAGAAGTGGTATGAGAGAAACGCTTGTAATATGTAATAAATACATGTTTATGTAATTGTCAGAAAATGAAGCTCGAATAACTTTACTCAGAAAGCAGCTCAGAGCGATTCGCTTTCGGGATGGGTAGCTCTGGCTGTGGCATACAGGACCCGCGAGTATCGGAGAAACTGGTTCCAAATCGACTTCGAGAAACTGGAATAGTATTTCACTATTTTCGTCTGCTTCGACCGCTGTATTTCTGGAAAGAAGGTTAAACTTCTCGAAGACACTGGGAACGAGCTGGCTAACGTGAATCGATCTGATAAATGAATGAATAAGTACTAGATGGCTTTACAGAACTCTTAGAACGGAACTCACTTGTCTTTTCGCTGGACTTTATCTTCAAGGCTCTTCTGTGTCTTATTTGTTTCCGTACACGCATTCATGTCCACTAGTTTGATTCAATTGATTTTATTTTGATTCTGCTTGCACTTCGTGTAAGTAGCTTGATCTTTGAGTCTCATTACGGTGATGGCTGAAACCGGGCGTCTACAGCTCTCGTCTGCCCGAAGCACGTCGTACTTTCCCTTTCCGTTCTCACTAGCATAAGCGGTGCAGCAGGCTCTTTCTGCTGGCGTCGGTCGTCTTCATTTGTAAGAAGTGGTATGAGAGAAACGCTTGTAATATGTAATAAATACATGTTTATGTTATTGTCAGAAAATGAAGCTCGAATAACTTTACTCAGAGAGCGGCTCAGAGCGATTCGCTTTCGGGATGGGTAGCTCTGGCTGTGGCATACAGGACCCGCGAGTATCGGAGAAACTGGTTCCAAGTCGACTTCGAGAAACTGGAATAGTATTTCACTATTTTCGTCTGCTTCGACCGCTGTATTTCTGGAAAGAAGGTTAAACTTCTCGAAGACATTGGGAACGAGCTGGCTAACGTGAATCAACTCTGATAAATGAATGAATAAGTACTAGATGGCTTTACAGAACTCTTAGAAACGGAACTCACTTGTCTTTTCGCTGGACTTTATCTTCAAGACTCTTCTGGGTCTCACTCGTTTCCACGCACACGCATTCACGTCCACTAGTTTGATTCACTTAACTTTATTTTATTCTGCTTGCACTTCGTGTAAGTAACTTGATCTTCGAGTCTCATTACGGTGACGGCTGAAACTAACACGTCTACAGCTCTCGTCTGCCCGAAGCACGCCGTACTTTCCCTTTCCGTTCTCACTAGCATAAGCGGTGCAGCAGGCTCTTTCTGCTGGCGTCGGTCGTCTTCATTTGTAAGAAGTGGTATGAGAGAAACGCTTGTAATATATGATTAATACATATTTATATTATTGTCACAAAATGAAGCTCGAACAACTTTACTCAGAAAGCAGCTCAGAGCGGTTCGCTTTCGGGTTGGGTAGCTCTGGTTGCGGCATACAGGACCCGCGAGTATCAGAGAAACTGGTTCCAAGTCGACTTCGAGAAACTGGAAAAAGATTTCACTATTTTCGTCTGCTTCGGTTGCTGGATTTCTGGAAAGAAAGCTAAACTTCTCAGCTACTCCGGGAACGAGCTGGCTAACACGAATCAACTCTGATAAATGAATGAATAAGTACTAGATGGCTTTACAGAACTCTTAGAATCGGAACTCACTTGTCTTTTCACTGGACTTTATCTTCAAGACTCTTCTGGGTCTCATTCGTTTCCACGTGTACGCACTCACGTCCACTAGTCTGATTCACTTGACTTTATTTTATTCTGCTTGTACTTCGTGTAAACCACTTGATCTTCGAGTCTCATAAGCTTGACGGCTGAAACCGGGCGTCTACAGCTCTCGTCTGCCCGAAGCACGCCGTACTTTCCCTTTCCGTTCTCACTAGCATAAGCGGTGCAGCAGGCTCTTTCTGCTGGCGTCGGTCGTCTTCATTTGTAAGAAGTGGTATGAGAGAAACGCTTGTAATATGTAATAAATACATGTTTATATAATTGTCAGAAAATGAAACTCGAACAACTTTACTCAGAGAGCAGCTCAGAGCGATTCGCTTTCGGGATGGATGGCTCTGGCGGTGGCATACAGGACCCGCAAGTATCAGAGAAACGGGTTCCAAGTCGACTTCGAGAAACTGGAATAGTATTTCACTGTTTTCGTCTGCTTCGACTGTTGTATTTTTGGAAAGAAAGCTAGACTTCTCGTAGATATTGGGAACGAGCTTGCTAACGTGAATCAATCTGATAAATGAATGTATAAGTACTAGATGGCTTTATGGAAGTCTTAGAAACGGAACTCACTTGTCTTTTCACTGGACTTTATCTTCAAGGCTCTTCTGGGTCTCATTTGTTTCCACGTACACGCATTCACGTCCACTAGTTTGATTCACTTAACTTTATTTTATTCTGCTTGCACTTCGTGTAAGTAACTTGATCTTCGAGTCTCATTACGGTGACGGCTGAAACTAACACGTCTACAGCTCTCGTCTGCCCGAAGCACGCCGTACTTTCCCTTTCCGTTCTCACTAGCATAAGCGGTGCAGCAGGCTCTTTCTGCTGGCGTCGGTCGTCTTCATTTGTAAGAAGTGGTATGAGAGAAACGCTTGTAATATGCAATAAATACACATTTATATTATTGTCAGAAAATGAAGCTCGAATAACTTTACTCAAAGAGCGGCTCAGAGCGATTCGCTTTCGGGATGGGTAGCTCTGGCTGTGGCTGTGGCATACAGGACCCGCGAGTATCGGAGAAACTGGTTCCAAGTCGACTTCGAGAAACTGGAAATAGATTTCACTATTTTCGTCTGCTTCGACCGCTGTATTTCTGGAAAGAAGGTTAAACTTCTCGAAGACATTGGGAACGAGCTTGCTAACGTGAATCAACTCTGATAAATGAATGAATAAGTACTAGATGGCTTTACAGAACTCTTAGAAACGGAACTCACTTGTCTTTTCACTGGACTTTATCGTCAAAGCTCTTCTGGGTCTCATTTGTTTCCACGTACACGCACTCACGTCCACTAGTTTGATTCACTTAACTTTATTTTATTCTGCTTGCACTTCGTGTAAGTAACTTGATCTTCGAGTCTCATTACGGTGACGGCTGAAACTAACACGTCTACAGCTCTCGTCTGCCCGAAGCACGCCGTACTTTCCCTTTCCGTTCTCACTAGCATAAGCGGTGCAGCAGGCTCTTTCTGCTGGCGTCGGTCGTCTTCATTTGTAAGAAGTGGTATGAGAGAAACGCTTGTAATATGTAATAAATACATGTTTATGTAATTGTCAGAAAATGAAGCTCGAATAACTTTACTCAGAAAGCAGCTCAGAGCGATTCGCTTTCGGGATGGGTAGCTCTGGCTGTGGCATACAGGACCCGCGAGTATCGGAGAAACTGGTTCCAAGTCGACTTCGAGAAACTGGAAATAGATTTCACTATTTTCGTCTGCTTCGACTGTTGTATTTCTGGAAAGAAAGCTAAACTTCTCGAAGACATTGGGAACGAGCTTGCTAACGTGAATCAACTCTGATAAATGAATGAATAAGTACTAGATGGCTTTACAGAACTCTTAGAAACGGAACTCACTTGTCTTTTCACTGGACTTTATCTTCAAGACTCTTCTGGGTCTCACTCGTTTCCACGCACACGCATTCACGTCCACTAGTTTGATTCACTTAACTTTATTTTATTCTGCTTGCACTTCGTGTAAGTAACTTGATCTTCGAGTCTCATAAGCGTGATGGTTGAAACTTGCGCGTCTACAGCGCTTGTCTGCCCGAAGCACGCCGTACTTTCCCTTTCCGTTCTCACTAGTATAAACGGTGCAGCGGTCTCTTTCTGCTAGCATCGGTCGTCTTCATTTGTAAGAAGTGGTATGAGAGAAACGCTTTTAATATGTAATAAATACACATTTATATAATTGTCATAAAATGAAACTCGAATAACTTTACTCAGAGAGCAGCTCAGAGCGGCTCGCTTTCGAGATGGATAGCTCTGGCTGTGGTAAGTAGGACCCGCGAGTATCGGAGAAACTGGTTCCAAATCGACTTCGAGAAACTGGAATAGTATTTCACTATTTTCGTCTGCTTCGACCGCTGGATTTCTGGATAGAAAGCTAAACTTCTTGAAGTCAATAGGAGCGAGCTGGCTAACACGAATCGATTGTGATAGATGAATATATAAGTACTAACTGGCCTGCTGGAAGTCTTAGAAACGGAACTCACTTGTCTTTTCACTGGACTTTATCGTCAAAGCTCTTCTGGGTCTCATTTGTTTCCACGTACACGCACTCACGTCCACTAGTCAGATAAGTGCGATTATACTTCGAACTGCCTGTACTTCGTGTGAACTGCTTTGTCTTCGAGTCTCATAATAGCACTGGCTGAAACTTGCGCGTCTACAGCGCTCGTCTGCCCGAAGCACGCCGTACTTTCCCTTTCCGTTCTCACTAGTATAAGCGGTGCTGCAGTCTCTTTCTGCTAGCATCGGTCGTCTTCATTTGTAAGAAGTGGTATGAGAGAAGCGCTTTTAATATGTAATAAATACACATTTATATAATTGTCAGAAAATGAAACTCGAACAGCTTTACTCAGAGAGCAGCTCAGAGCGGCTCGCTTTCGATATGGATGGCTCTGGCTGTGGTAAGTAGAACCCTCGAGTATCAGAGAAACTGGTTCCAAGTCGACTTCGAGAAACTGGAATAGTATTTCACTATTTTCGTCTGCTTCGACCGCTGGATTTCTGGAAAGAAAGCTAAACTCCTCGAAGACTTCGGGAACGAGCTGGATAACAGGAATATACTATGATAAAGGAATATATGAGTATTATCTGGCCTGCTGGAAGTCTTAGAAACGGAACTCACTTGTCTTTTCACTGGACTTTATCGTCAAAGCTCTTCTGGGTCTCATTTGTTTCCATATGCACGCACTCACGTCCACTAGTCAGATAAGTGCGATTATACTTCGAACTGCCTGTACTTCGTGTAAACAACTTTGTCTTCGAGTCTCATAATAGCACTGGCTGAAACTTGCGCGTCTACAGCTCTCGTCTGCCCGAAGCACGCCGTACTTTCCCTTTCCGTTCTCACTAGTATAAACGGTGCAGCAGTCTCTTTCTGCTGGCGTCGGTCGTCTTCATTTGTAAGAAGTGGTATGAGAGAAACGCTTTTAATATGTAATAAATACACATTTATATAATTGTCATAAAATGAAACTCGAACAACTTTACTCAGAGAGCGGCTCAGAGCGGCTCGCTTTCGGGATGGATGGCTCTGGCTGTGGTAAGTAGGACCCGCGAGTATCGGAGAAACTGGTTCCAAATCGACTTCGAGAAACTGGAATAGTATTTCACTATTTTCGTCTGCTTCGACCGCTGGATTTCTGGATAGAAAGCTAAACTTCTTGAAGTCAATAGGAGCGAGCTGGCTAACACGAATCGATTGTGATAGATGAATATATAAGTACTAACTGGCCTGCTGGAAGTCTTAGAAACGGAACTCACTTGTCTTTTCACTGGACTTTATCGTCAAAGCTCTTCTGGGTCTCATTTGTTTCCACGTACACGCACTCACGTCCACTAGTCAGATAAGTGCGATTATACTTCGAACTGCCTGTACTTCGTGTGAACTGCTTTGTCTTCGAGTCTCATAATAGCACTGGCTGAAACTTGCGCGTCTACAGCGCTCGTCTGCCCGAAGCACGCCGTACTTTCCCTTTCCGTTCTCACTAGTATAAACGGTGCAGCAGTCTCTTTCTGCTAGCGTCGGTCGTCTTCATTTGTAAGAAGTGGTATGAGAGAAGCGCTTTTAATATGTAATAAATACACATTTATATAATTGTCAGAAAATGAAACTCGAACAGCTTTACTCAGAGAGCAGCTCAGAGCGGCTCGCTTTCGAGATGGATAGCTCTGGCTGTGGTAAGTAGGACCCGCGAGTATCGGAGAAACTGGTTCCAAGTCGACTTCGAGAAACTGGAATAGTATTTCACTATTTTCGTCTGCTTCGACCGCTGGATTTCTGGAAAGAAAGCTAAACTCCTCGAAGACTTCGGGAACGAGCTGGATAACAGGAATATACTATGATAAAGGAATATATGAGTATTATCTGGCCTGCTGGAAGTCTTAGAAACGGAACTCACTTGTCTTTTCACTGGACTTTATCGTCAAAGCTCTTCTGGGTCTCATTTGTTTCCACGTACACGCACTCACGTCCACTAGTCAGATAAGTGCGATTATACTTCGAACTGCTTGTACTTCGTGTAAACAACTTTGTCTTCGAGTCTCATAATAGCACTGGCTGAAACTTGCGCGTCTACAGCGCTCGTCTGCCCGAAGCACGCCGTACTTTCCCTTTCCGTTCTCACTAGTATAAGCGGTGCAGCAGTCTCTTTCTGCTAGCGTCGGTCGTCTTCATTTGTAAGAAGTGGAATGTGAGAAACGCTTGTAATATGTAATAAATACACATTTATATAATTGTCAGAAAATGAAACTCGAACAGCTTTACTCAGAGAGCAGCTCAGAGCGGCTCGCTTTCGGGATGGATGGCTCTGGCTGTGGTAAGTAGAACCCTCGAGTATCAGAGAAACTGGTTCCAAATCGACTTCGAGAAACTGGAATAGTATTTCACTATTTTCGTCTGCTTCGACCGCTGGATTTCTGGATAGAAAGCTAAACTTCTTGAAGTCAATAGGAGCGAGCTGGCTAACACGAATCGATTGTGATAGATGAATATATAAGTACTAACTGGCCTGCTGGAAGTCTTAGAAACGGAACTCACTTGTCTTTTCACTGGACTTTATCGTCAAAGCTCTTCTGGGTCTCATTTGTTTCCACGTACACGCACTCACGTCCACTAGTCAGATAAGTACGATTATACTTCGAACTGCTTGTACTTCGTGTGAACTGCTTTGTCTTCGAGTCTCATAAGCGTGATGGTTGAAACTTGCGCGTCTACAGCGCTCGTCTGCCCGAAGCACGCCGTACTTTCCCTTTCCGTTCTCACTAGTATAAACGGTGCAGCGGTCTCTTTCTGCTAGCATCGGTCGTCTTCATTTGTAAGAAGTGGTATGAGAGAAACGCTTTTAATATGTAATAAATACACATTTATATAATTGTCATAAAATGAAACTCGAACAACTTTACTCAGAGAGCGGCTCAGAGCGGCTCGCTTTCGGGATGGATGGCTCTGGCTGTGGTAAGTAGAACCCTCGAGTATCAGAGAAACTGGTTCCAAATCGACTTCGAGAAACTGGAATAGTATTTCACTATTTTCGTCTGCTTCGACCGCTGGATTTCTGGATAGAAAGCTAAACTTCTTGAAGTCAATAGGAGCGAGCTGGCTAACACGAATCGATTGTGATAAATGAATATATGAGTGCTCACTCGTCTGCTGGAATACTACCGCTAGATTTTTGGAAAGAAAGCTAAACTCCTCGAAGACTTCGGGAACGAGCTGGATAACAGGAATATACTATGATAAAGGAATATATGAGTATTATCTGGCCTGCTGGAAGTCTTAGAAACGGAACTCACTTGTCTTTTCACTGGACTTTATCGTCAAAGCTCTTCTGGGTCTCATTTGTTTCCACGTACACGCACTCACGTCCACTAGTCAGATAAGTGCGATTATACTTCGAACTGCCTGTACTTCGTGTGAACTGCTTTGTCTTCGAGTCTCATAATAGCACTGGCTGAAACTAGCGCGTCTACAGCGCTCGTCTGCCCGAAGCACGCCGTACTTTCCCTTTCCGTTCTCACTAGTATAAGCGGTGCAGCGGTCTCTTTCTGCTAGCGTCGGTCGTCTTCATTTGTAAGAAGTGGAATGTGAGAAACGCTTGTAATATGTAATAAATACACATTTATATAATTGTCATAAAATGAAACTCGAACAACTTTACTCAGAGAGCAGCTCAGAGCGGCTCGCTTTCGATATGGATGGCTCTGGCTGTGGTAAGTAGAACCCTCGAGTATCAGAGAAACTGGTTCCAAATCGACTTCGAGAAACTGGAATAGTATTTCACTATTTTCGTCTGCTTCGACCGCTGGATTTCTGGATAGAAAGCTAAACTTCTTGAAGTCAATAGGAGCGAGCTGGCTAACACGAATCGATTGTGATAAATGAATATATGAGTGCTCACTCGTCTGCTGGAATACTACCGCTAGATTTTTGGAAAGAAAGCTAAACTCCTCGAAGACTTCGGGAACGAGCTGGATAACAGGAATATACTATGATAAAGGAATATATGAGTATTATCTGGCCTGCTGGAAGTCTTAGAAACGGAACTCACTTGTCTTTTCACTGGACTTTATCTTCAAGACTCTTCTGGGTCTCACTCGTTTCCACGCACACGCATTCACGTCCACTAGTTTGATTCACTTAACTTTATTTTATTCTGCTTGCACTTCGTGTAAACAACTTTGTCTTCGAGTCTCATAATAGCACTGGCTGAAACTTGCGCGTCTACAGCGCTCGTCTGCCCGAAGCAGAGTCGTCGACAAGCGATAAATTTTTGCCCACATTTAACTATTCAAAACCGTACTGTAACAATTCACCATAAAGATCTGCAAATACAATTTATAATTTATCATCTAGTTAAAGGGGTATGTGAAACTATTCAAGTTCATATTTACCAAAAGAAACTCACTCAACAGCTTGTAGCAAAATTATTACAGTTATTTTAAAGAACTGAGTTAATAAGGTTGCTTCCATCAGAAACAGAGTTTTGCGTATTAAGTGCAGTGGTTTTGTACCCGGCACCGAACTAAACATTGCTGCCAGTTAGAGTTACATTGCTAACCCTGCAAGACAATAGTTTAGAGTTTACTCCAGAGAAGTACCCGATGAACCCGCCTACATAAGTTCCTTAAATAGCAGTTTTGATTACGTTCGACTCTGAAATCACGGCCGCGCCTTGTGCGTATACATAGCCAATGAAGCCGCCGTAGTTTGAGCATTATATACGGCTGTTGTTGAGTTGGCTCGTTTGTATAACTATATTTGCGTATGAATTTAAAACGGCGACGAATCCAGCGAAGTTCGAGATGGTTACTACTGTGAGTTGGTTCATTAAGTTGTTTGTGATTACTACATTCGCGTATGAGTTTACAACGCCGAACACTCCTGCGTAGTTATTTGCAGAAGTGACTGAGACGTTGGTCACCATGCTGTTTTAGCATGTCATCAGCGAGTCAATGTAGGAAACGAACCCGCCTGCGAATTAATTTGCAATAACTGATATATTTTTGGCCCAGTTGTTATATATTTGCGTGTTTCCAACAGCGTAAGCTACGAATCCGGCAGCGTACTGTCCAGTTGTTTGTATTTTGCTGTTAACAACGGAGCAGTTAACCAATTATATATTTACCCCGTATCCAACGAACCCGGCTGAGTATTACCCGCTCACATTGCAAGTAACTGCGCTCAGTTTAATTAACAAAGTGTCACTTTAATAAGCTACAAATCCGGCCGAATATTACCCCGATGAGCAGTTTCCGGCCTCAACAGTTGAATTAATAATGTTCGTTAGGCCGTTATTAACAGCAGCCAGACCACCAATGTAGGTGCTCGGGTTCGTATAATTGGCGAATAGTTGCAATTTTACGCTGGTAAATGTTATAGTTCCGGACGTTATTGAGCCTAAAACGCCAATGTAGGTGAATGAGTCGCATGAAACGTTCAGGTTTACTTGGGCGTTAGTTAGAGAGAAACTGCCCTCGAAGGAGCCGAAGAGGCCAAATTAGTAAAAATATTGTGCGATGAAGTTCGTGGTGAGGCAAATGTTGTTTATTTAAATGCTGTTATTTGATTTATTAGAGAAGCCAACGAAAAGGCCGGATTAATTCAAATAAACTGTTTTAATCTATTACATTGTTGTGTATTTAACGTCAGTTAGGGATAAAACAGTGCTGTTCTGAGCAGCGATGAACCCACCATATTGGAAGAAATTCGCGCTCGTACTCACTACTAAGCTAATAATAAGAGGAGTTAATGTGCCAAGTTAAACAAATATATCATTTATTTCGACCGAGCTGGTGTTAACCACACTGAAAATCATCGACGACTGGTTTCCGCAGCTAAACGCGTCCAAAGTAACGCTAAGATTAGCAAAATACACCGTGCTGGTATTTACCACAGGTGAAATTGATACACTCGCTGTGCTTACAATAGAACCACACTATTTAAAGTTGGATATATTCAGCGCACCACTTACCCCACCAAATACACTAATTTACCCGGCTGTAGCATCAGCAAAAGATAAATTAAGCAACATATTTGTTATAACGGTGCTAGTTGCCTTCAATTGAAGCACGTACAACTTAAAAGTAGCATTTACTGTTATTTAAGTACCAAGTTTTGAAATGATACTCATCTGATTTATTATAAGTGTTGAGCCAGGGGTTAGAATTGAGCCAGTACCAAGTACTTAGGCGCCAATTTGCACTTTTATGTTGTTGAAGGTATTCTGGCCCTGGAATAAAGGCGAAATAGCTGCTTTGTACACACCATCCTACACGTTTATGAACGCGTTGGTAATAGAAGTGGATGTGGAGAACACATACCCACTAGAGAAATCAGAAGTGGTCACGTTATTCGTTATATCAGCAATATCAAAAGATATTGAGAATGAAGTTTGAGCGCAAGCAATAATTGGAGCGGGAGTAATGCTGTTCTGTGATATGTCCAGGTACTACGTGTACCAAATAATATCAACAAAAGTGTTATTAATAACTGGAGTGTTGTTAACTACAGTGGAGTTGGTGCCAAACTTGATATCGAGCTGGTCAACTTAGTCCTGGAGGTTTTTAATCACTAAGTTTTAATAATCCATATTGCTCTTTACAGAGGTGTTTAGAATTGATACTGATTACTTTAATACAGTTGAATTATCAGTTATGTACTGCTGTATTAAATTGTTGTTTGTGGTGAGTGTTTGCGTTAACGCGGAAAAGTTTGCTATCAAATTAGAGTCTAGATATTGATATACATCATTTTAAACTTACACCATATTTGTGATGTTGGCCTTGATCTATTAAATTAAAAGTAATTATTCTGGTGAAGCTGAAGTAAAATTACCACCTAGACTTGCTACTAAATCAACACACACGGAAACATTCAATAAATAGTTTTCCGCGCATTTGCATTGATTATTAACAAATACAAAGGGGAATATGCATTACAGCATCCCATCTTTGACTTATCCGAAAGCTAAGTTATTCTAACAAATTCCATACACAACGCTTCCAGAGATACATATAATATCACACCCATCTAGTATTTGAGAAGAAGCGAGAGTAACATTGCTGTCTCCAAATTATTTGGTCTGATTTACACAAATAATTAACTAATCAATTACAAGTGAAATATTTATTGTAACGCTTGAAGCTATATATCCATTACTAGAACTTGCTTGTAAATTTGTTCCACTTATACGGCATTTGCTCAGTTAAAACTGGTCTAAACTATATTTAATCACATTTGCGATTCCGGATGCTTGAGTACTATTTAACCTGAACTATATTATTGTATTCACAAGGTTAATGATTGACATTGACTCCATTATGACACCAGATAGTTGTTGACCAACAGCAGAAAATATTAATGAAGAATTGAACGCCTTAATATCACACTAAATGCAAATCAAAGCTCCTGTTATCACATAATAGTTAAGGGTTACGTTAATCTAAGAACTTAGAATGGTTTGGTTATCATTAAAGCCAAAAACAGAAAATATGTTAACATGACTCAACTTAAGATTGATTTTGGATTGTTGAGTGTGCTCAGTGAAAATAAACAAATGAGATGTTTTAGGAAGTACATACAGATCCTTATCTACAGACACAGTGTTTAGTAAATTCTTTTTCTGACCAAAGCTGTATTGTTGGTTGTTTACTAAAATATTGTTTGTAAAGGCAAGTTGATTGGTTCTTTTTACTGCTTAAAATAATAATATAGAAGATAACATGTATTAAAATATTCTAGAAATGTCCACCAAAACCTCATGCATGAATGATACTTTTTATTTAAAATCCAATGTACAAATTCAAAGTGTTGTTCTACTATATTTAATCAGAATTACACAAATCAGAATTCCTGGTATTAATATAGTGCGTTTATTAGTTTTTCTTCCGTACATTTATAAAAATTATAAAAATGGAATGTTGTTTTGGCGTCCTTTGGGGCACTAATTCCGTTTTAAGATTTGTGATGCATCATGACAATGCATATGTGTACCTTTCCAGATTCGGTCTGAAATTCTGGGTCCAAAGAAACCGCGCCGTTTCCGCTAATAGTCCAAATATTTTTTCAAATTTTTGAGAGTTGTATAAATGTCATGACCGAACTACTCCCGAATCTCGGGTATGAAAATAGTGCGTTTTCTGGCGGATTCAAATTTTTTATTTTATTTACACAGATTTACACAAATCTAGATATTAAAATAATTATGTTTGTACTACTATTTTTTAATAATTATATTCTCAGTCTACACATTTATTTCTATACACTGACTTCAGTTAGAAAACATAAATATCAGTTAATATGAAATATTCAGATATTTTTGCTATATTCGGGTTTAATTCAAAAAATATTTAAATATCAGATTCAGAAATAAACGTAACAATGGAATTTCCAGTTCTTACAGCTTCATTAATTTGTTTTCTTTGCGATATAATTGTTTACAACTCAACTTTAATATTTCAGGCTTCTGGCCAATAAGTATCTGGTGTGATGATAGAGTCTCTTTCTACGATACAATTAGTATCAACGTCTCTTCAGTTCAGATTCAACAGCTCTAAATCATCTGGTATCGCAAATCTTGTAAATTCTACTTTGGACAAGTTTTAACTAATAACATGTAAGATATCTGGCACAAACCTCTAGATCAGTTCTGAAAATGGTTACGTTTCTTCCGCTGTTCTCATCACTTTCACGTTAAGCCTTGACTCTGTTTAGATCTGTGTTAATCTAACATAGTAAATCGGTAATGGAAGCGTGATAATTACTCAAGTAGGAACTCCAGAAGTACGCTGTGATATTTGTTTATCAGGCAGCGTGGTTTACGGTATCTGCCTTGCTGACTTGCAGTTCGGGTAGGTTCAAAATGGAATGCTTCAATGTGTATTCCCTTTTTAATTCGTTGATAATTTGTGCAAATGTGCCGACGGATACATACTAAATGTTTCTACATGCATTAATATTATAGATTAGTTAAATACTCGCAAAACAGGCGATTTAGAAGAAGAAATATTGAAATTAGAAAATAATTTATCTGATATTAATGGTAAATTTGATTTTAACAATAAATAATAAGATAAAAATATATTTAATAATTTAACAAATTTCAATTAATTTATATCACAAGATAATAATTAATTATAATAATTAATTATTGATAATATAAGTTAAATTGATAGTATATTGACTTCAATTAATAACTCTTTGGTAAACAATGTTGATGGATAGTTTACAATACTAAAGTAATTATAAATTAGAATTTAACTTTTATCTAATAATTCTAATTGTGTGAATGCAACTAATAACAGTTATATTAACGATAGTTTATATAGCGATAATTCAACTAATATGTATAAAAATATAACCATTAATTAAAGTTATATTGATACATATTTATACAAATGTAATAATAATATTGGCTTTGAAATATTT
>CAXDID010001190.1:32784-188338 GCA_963988835.1 Hexamita inflata
TAGCCTTTGCGTATTCTAACATCACTATTATTAACTGCTCGACGCAAAGCTCCTTAGTAAACACGGCGGCTGCTCATGCCAGCGCTGTTCTAGGGTAAGTTCAAGGATCTTCGCTTGTAAATTTATAAAACTCCCTGATTTTGAATAACTCTGTCTCAGCAAATTCGCATGCAAGTGGTGTCATCAGCTTCAGTGATTAAAGCGTCGTGCTTAACTTCACATTAAATTCTGTGTAGAATTGTACCATTAATGCAACTACCACATACGCTGGCGGCTTCGTAGGCTTTGCAAACAGCTATGATTTAATAGTTATATCCAACAGCTCTTTGAGCAACAGCTTCGTGAACGCACTAAGTCACTCCTCGTCTGGGTTCATAGGCTATGTCTCCTCTTATCTAGTTATTGTGCTATCCATTGTCCAGGTACAGAACAGCACCGTTGGATCCGTGGGCGGCTATTGTGGTGGATTCGTAGGTTAGATAAATAGCCAGTCATCTGTGGTCATCTCAGAGGGAACCATAACCAACAGCAGCATTGTATCAACTAATTCATACGTAGGCGGCTTTGTTGGATGGTATAATGGTATCCAGTCCAAGATCCTCAGCAGCAAGGTTTACTCTGTAAATGTATCGTGCTCGAACAACGGTGCCATCTCTGTAGGATATAGAACATCAACATTCATTGTCCAGGGCTCGATGCCGTACCAAGACAACTACCTTAATGCAGTGAAACAGCAAAACTGCGCTAACTTCGCCGTATCTTGCACCGTCCAAAACGACACGGTTTCTAATATTTACTCGAACATAACAGTTACCGATGGCCAGATCAGCGATACTTTAATACAGTGCGGCTAGCCTGTCTTTGCAGCCAGCTTCGACATCGCATCCGTAACCAACAGCGTTGCCAGCGCGGACTTCGCGAGCGGCTACGTCTTCTCCACCGCCAACGTCATCTCGAACGCCTTCATCGACGTCCAAGACAGCGTCTACACCGCCGTCGTGCAACCTCTCTTCCAGACCCAGAGCACCTTCACCAACATCAAGATCCAGGTTGGCACCCAGGTGGTGGGAACTGGAGCCATCCTCTCCAACCAGAGCACGCTCGTGATCAACCAGATGAACGTCATTTCCAGAGACGGAAGCCTGATCACGGTCAATTCCACCTTCAAGTTCAACGTTCTGCAGCAGAAGTCCACCAGCGTGATTGTCAACAACCTGCTTCTCAACCTCACTTTCAACCAGACCTCGGTCGGAAGCATCGGTCTGCTCGGCACCGTGAACGGCACCATGAACTTAACCAACTACTCAGTCGTAGGCGTCTACCAGAGCTCCGGATGCGTGGCCCTCGGCGCCGTCTTTGTTACTTCCTCAGTCGTGTTCGTCACCAATCTGAGCTTCGCGCCATCCGTATACAACATCGGCAACCAGTCTTCCTTCCTCATCAGCGCCTCTAACACCAGCTCGATCGTGCTTGACGACCTCTCCATCGTGCTGGGCAACATGACAAACCCGCTGCAATTCAGCCTCGTTTTCACTAACACCAACTACTTCTGCCAGTTCGGCGGTCTCGTGACCCAGCTCAACAGCTCGACTTTGAATGTCTCCGACCTGCTCTACAACGCCAAGCAGCTATACAAGGTCTACTACATGTACAACTCCGGCCTGCTCCTGGGTCTCGCGAACAAGTCAGCCAACAACGTGACCATCCAGCGCATCTGCTTCGCGCAGGTCCTCAAGAGCCAGACCCAGTTCAGCCAGTTCGGTCTGGTCGGCGTCTTCGAGGGCAACATCACCTTCGTGGACTCCAGCATCCTCTTCAACCTCATGAACTCCGACGTCTTCAGCTACGTCGGCACCATCGGCTCCGTCAGCACCTTGTGTCTCTTCACGTACACATCCAATCTCAACGTGAGCTTCGTAGTGAACGATAACCTGGGTTCATACGTGTCAGGCCTCATTGCCTTCCACAACTCACCAAACTGCACGATCATGAACACCACGGTTTCCAACAGCTCTGTCAGCTCTGCGTCGTACTCGGCCGGCTTCATCGCCTACTGCCAGTCTGTGGTCGTGATCAAGTTCAGCTCGGTCGTTTCCAGCAACGTCACCTCCGGCACTTATGCCGCAGGGTTCATAGCGTTTGCGTATTCTAACATCACTATTATTAACTGCTCGACGCAAAGCTCCTTAGTAAACACAGCTGCTGCTCATGCCAGCGCTGTTTTAGGGTAAGTTCAAGGATCTTCACTTGTAAATTTATAAAACTCCCTGATTTTGAACAACTCTATCTCAGCAAATTCGCATGCCAGTGGTGTCATCAGCTTCAGTGATTCAAGCGTCGTGCTTAACTTCACATTAAATTCTGTGTAGAATTGCCATTAATGCAACTACCACATACGCTGGCGGCTTCGTAGGCTTTGCAAACAGCTATGATTTAATAGTTATATCCAACAGCTCTTTGAGCAACAGCTACGTGAACGCACTAGGTCACTCTTCGTCTGGGTTCATAGGCTATGTCTCCTCTTATCTAGTAATTGTACTATCCATTGTCCAGGTACAGAACAGCACCGTTGGATCCGTGAGCGGCTATAGTGGTGGATTCGTAGGTTAGATAAATAGCCAGTCATCTGTGGTCATCTCAGAGGGAACCATAACCAACAGCAGCATTGTATCAACTAATTCATACGTAGGCGGCTTTGTTGGATGGTATAATGGTATCCAGTCCAAGATCCTCAGCAGCAAGGTTTACTCTGTAAATGTATCGTGCTCGAACAACGGTGCCATCTCTGTAGGATATAGAACATCAACATTCATTGTCCAGGGCTCGATGCCGTACCAAGACAACTACCTTAATGCAGTGAAACAGCAAAACTGCGCTAACTTCGCCGTATCTTGCACTGTCCAAAACGATACGGTTTCTAATATTTACTCGAACATAACCGTTACCGATGGCCAGATCAGCGATACTTTAATACAGTGCGGCTAGCCTGTCTTTGCAGCCAGCTTCGACATCGCATCCGTAACCAACAGCGTTGCCAGCGCGGACTTCGCGAGCGGCTACGTCTTCTCCACCGCCAACGTCATCTCGAACGCCTTCATCGACGTCCAAGACAGCGTCTACACCGCCGTCGTGCAACCTCTCTTCCAGACCCAGAGCACCTTCACCAACATCAAGATCCAGGTTGGCACCCAGGTGGTGGGAACTGGAGCCATCCTCTCCAACCAGAGCACGCCCGTGATCAACCAGATGAACGTCATTTCCAGAGACGGAAGCCTGATCACGGTCAATTCCACCTTCAAGTTCAACGTTCTGCAGCAGAAGTCCACCAGCGTGATTGTCAACAACCTGCTTCTCAACCTCACTTTCAACCAGACCTCGGTCGGAAGCATCGGTCTGCTCGGCACCGTGAACGGCACCATGAACTTAACCAACTACTCAGTCGTAGGCGTCTACCAGAGCTCCGGATGCGTGGCCCTCGGCGCCGTCTTTGTTACTTCCTCAGTCGTGTTCGTCACCAATCTGAGCTTCGCGCCATCCGTATACAACATCGGCAACCAGTCTTCCTTCCTCATCAGCGCCTCTAACACCAGCTCGATCGTGCTTGACGACCTCTCCATCGTGCTGGGCAACATGACAAACCCGCTGCAATTCAGCCTCGTTTTCACTAACACCAACTACTTCTGCCAGTTCGGCGGTCTCGTGACCCAGCTCAACAGCTCGACTTTGAATGTCTCCGACCTGCTCTACAACGCCAAGCAGCTATACAAGGTCTACTACATGTACAACTCCGGCCTGCTCCTGGGTCTCGCGAACAAGTCAGCCAACAACGTGACCATCCAGCGCATCTGCTTCGCGCAGGTCCTCAAGAGCCAGACCCAGTTCAGCCAGTTCGGTCTGGTCGGCGTCTTCGAGGGCAACATCACCTTCGTGGACTCCAGCATCCTCTTCAACCTCATGAACTCCGACGTCTTCAGCTACGTCGGCACCATCGGCTCCGTCAGCACCTTGTGTCTCTTCACGTACACATCCAATCTCAACGTGAGCTTCGTAGTGAACGATAACCTGGGTTCATACGTGTCAGGCCTCATTGCCTTCCACAACTCACCAAACTGCACGATCATGAACACCACGGTTTCCAACAGCTCTGTCAGCTCTGCGTCGTACTCGGCCGGCTTCATCGCCTACTGCCAGTCTGTGGTCGTGATCAAGTTCAGCTCGGTCGTTTCCAGCAACGTCACCTCCGGCACTTATGCCGCAGGGTTCATAGCGTACGCTTACAATAAAATTACAATGATGAATTGCACGACGAAGAAATTGAATACTATTTCTACAGCATCGCATTCTGCTGGTTTAATCTCTTTTGTACAGGCTGCATCTTAGATTTTTGTATAGAATTCGACTGTGATTAACACTTAAAATACTGCGGCGACTTCCTATTCTAGCGCATTCCTTCTTCTACAATAACCATTTCCACTTCAAGTGTTTAAAATTCATCTTTATCTTGTGCAAACTATTGCGGAGCAAATATAGCCTATCTAAACACATATGCAACAATGACAATTTCTGAGGCTACACTTCTAAACATCACCGTATCCTCATCTTCTTCGTATTCTGGTGGCTTTATTTATTGGTGCATTTTACGGTTAAAGTTCATAATTCCTCACATGTAGAATCAGCAACTCAACGGTTGCATGTGTTGGGAGTTGTGGAATGTTCGTTGGTTATAAGTCAAATAATGGCTACACAGTTTCTGGAACTTCAATGGATGGCGATAATTATCTGAAAGGTGTTTTATAAAAGAATTGCCCGAATTTCGCGAGCACTTGCTGAGTGATAACAATAATTATTTGAATAGATTTTTTTTAACGCGCTTCTAATTCATCGCCACATTCCTGAGATGCAGCTCGGCTAAATCAGTAAGTAAAATCAGTATGTAAAATCCTCCAGTTCAAAGTGCTGCCGTCAAGAATCATGCCAATAACGAGAATCTTTTATATCACCAATAAATAGACATTAATAAACTTAATATCTCACATTATAACTCTTGAGGATGTTGTATATAGATCATATTATGTTATGAATTACACTTTAATAATCTTTAATATATTATTACCCTTTATAAATACAAGTTTACAAATTTACTTTACAATATAATTATTGGGCGGCAATAGAATTATATGAATTTTTATTGTATGAATTAAAACACTTCACAATTTTTGAATACAATCAATTAAACATTATAATCCAAATTTATTCTTATTATTATAATTCTCTAATTATAAACGCAATCTTCATGACCATCGACTATTGCTGTTTAAATGGGTTTTTCAAGAAGGAAATCCGATCTCATATATTTTGAGAGGATTTTCCTTTATTTTAGTTAATTTTAGAGACTTGGTCAAAAAATAAAACGTCTCTTGTTTTGATTTCTTGAGATACACAAAATTGTCATCATTTTGGTTATATTTAGATTCTGTTTAACAATTCATTTTTTATTATCGTATTTGTGACAGTTTTAGCATTTCACACCACAAAGATGTTTAAATTTATTGGGTGTTTATTAAATTATTATTAATTTTTGATCGACTAAAATACAATATGGATATCAATTTATTTATAAGAAACATTATTTAAGCTTTTTATAACTATAAAATATAAATAAAATAAATATAGTAATTAAGTAGCTTATATAATATCAGATAATATTATATACATTATCAACAGCTAATAATATTTTTAATGTTTTAAATATTAATATTTGTATTATAATTTACTATGTTTATATTATAGTTGCGACAAATAATACAGTATATCACTATCAATGTAATTTTCATAAAATACTTGAACACTTGCTTGTAGAAGTATTATGAGCAGCGTTTACGGCACTGCAATTTTATTATCAAGCTTTAATAATCCTACTTTTAATATTGATTGAAATGCTTGTTCGAAATACTGGAAACACACATGTTTTAGATTAAACATTTAAAATTAAACTTAATTTTGTGCTTAATCACAATGCTATGTTGAATAGTAAGTATTACTGTATGATAGTATTTTTTAGTTAACTAAGAGCACTTATTCTTAAAATACTTAGAGATATTTAGAATAAGCACTTATAGCTGTATTTTATCTGTTTCCCAACAATTTTTATAGATCAGAACGGAATATTTATTTTTGAATGATTCATTTGGAGTGGACATGAAATATTTTATTAATATAATGCAATTATATGACTATTATTATGTTGTTTAATTCATTTATTTTTATAATTTCATGTTTCACATTTTTATTCAAATGAAGGCTATTATTAGTAAGTATCAATAATATGTGTTGGCTTCACTTCATATTTCCTCCTCAAAATAGTGATAATTTTACTTCATTTTTTATATTAATGTATGTAAACAAGATCCGCTTTGATATATTCTAATATATTATAGTAGTATATGGTTGTTGATACAATTTATTTAAAAATTGGCGGAACCTTTTTGTTTTTCTATTGTGAAATACACGATAGTGTCATTTTCTAAAGCGCAGATGAATGCTAATGGGTACTAGGATAAGAAATACGTCAATAATCGTTGAGTTTGGTGAAATCCGCGTGTCTGTAGCTGGTTTCAGAGATAAGTTTCAAGTCGGTCATTTATGAGGTGGATTGCGCCTGGACAGGGATTCGAGCGGAATATTTTAGAAATAGATGAGACGACATATGAAATATCAGTACATACTATCACTTACACACCTCTATTTTTTCTTCCGAAAAGTTCCTAAATCCACATCAAATTTTTTGGCTCCAGATTCACTGTCAACGGTCATCAATCTTCTGTGAAAACAGAAGATACATAATCCTGAATATATATTGTATATCTCCAGAAGTTTAGGTTTTGCTGTTACTGAGTTTCATTTAAGGGTGTGGCTATTTCCAAATAATAAATTAATTATTTTAACCCAAAATCAAAATAAAAGCCCACTCCCCAATAATGGAACTTCAATTTCCCTGTTTAACGATAAACGACCCCAAGGAACTCCTCGAAAAGAATTTGAAACCGTTTTCGAATCTAAAAATAATTAATTTTTACTTCAAAAAACTGGACGACGTGCCCGTTCACATTCAAATATTAACTATTAACAACTGCCAATTATAAAGTATAAAGAACCTGTTCAATTTGGACAAACTAATTTATTGCGACGTAAAGAACAACATGATCAGCGATCTGAGCGGAATTGAGCTGCACCTCGAACTGCAATATCTTGATTTCAGCAACAACAACGTTATCATCGTTCCTAAAGACATCAAATAACAGTTATAGCTGAAAACAATCATTTCCGAAAACAACTACATAGTAAATCAAGAACCAATCATCTCACACACTAACTTCAACGTGGAGTGGATTCAAACGCAATTCATTCCAGAATAAAAAGACTTCAGAAAATGCCTCACCCCAGGCACATCAGACGAAAAAGTAAACGAACTCATGAACAACGAAAACGCAAAGAGAGAACGAAGCCAATACCTAGAAAACATGATCAAAACACTCGCACCGCTTATTAAAGGGAACGAATTAATTGCAAAAGATTTACTTGGCATTACTCACTTCGGATTGGTAGACTGCTTCGATATTGACACACTTTGTTTGGACCACTGCCCAAATATTAATTTCACAGAGCTGCCGAAAAAGATAAAACACCTTTCAATTACGAATTCGGGACTATACCGCATAGACGGACTCGAAAATATGAAACAGCTAGAATCAATTGACCTAACACACAACAAATTAATTAGCTGCAAATTATTATTGCAGTTACCTAATCTAAGCTAAGTAAATGTTCAGGGAAATAAAATACAGGATTTAGAGCATATAACCAAGCTGCCCAAATTCCAATGGAATTTCATATCACCCCAAAGACTCGCATACTTAACCGATTTTCAAAAATACCTTGGAAATGAAAGTTCTGAATAAGATGCGCTAAATTTGTAGAAAGAAATGAGTGAAGAGCAGAAGAAAAGCTTGGAAATCGTTTACGACGCGAAGCAAATAGACAGGCTCAAAGGCCAGGTCGCGAATGGGTCGCTTGAAATCAGCTCTGACGCGAACATCACGAGCTTCGGCTTCGTGGACCACTGGGAGCTCACTTCGCTCAAGATAGTGGACTGCCCGAATCTTTCGTTGGAAAGAGCTCCAAAAAAGCTGACCAGTCTCACCATCACCGAGTGCGGCCTTAAAAGTACCAAAGGCATCGAAAACGCCAAGCTTCTGACGCATTTGTCTCTCAGCAAAAACAGCTTGACGGATCTCGAAGACCTAGAGAAACTAACTGCGCTCGAAGAACTCGACTTGAGTTTCAACCAGTTGTACCAAATCGACTAAGTAAGCGCTCTCGTCAAGCTGAAGTCCCTGAATGTCAAGCGCAACAACCTGATCGTTATTAAACCAATAGAAACACTGGGATAGCTTAAGAGCCTGAAAATAGATGATAACATGATCTAAGATTTAGAATATGTTAAAAAGCTGGTTAATTTTGACTGGGAAATGATCTCGTAGCAAAAGGAACCAAAAGAATCTGACTATCGAAACTATTTGGAAAAAATTGGTTCAAAAGACTCGGTACAAGAAATGATTGATAAAACAGCAGCCAAAGCCGTTATTAGTTCGTAAATCGTTCATGACTCGTTGATGATTAGAAAGTACAAAGGTCAAGTGAAAGATAAATCTCTAACTATCCTAAACGATCCAGCCCTACTGAGCACAGAATTCTCTGACGAGCTAGCTTTAGAATATTTAATTGTTGGTGGGTCAACGAACCTTACTCTAGAAAGAGTTCCGAAGAAATTAAAGCATTTTGCTATCAATAACTGCAATCTGAAAAGCACAAGAGGGCTTGCTCCTGCTTAGCTTCTAATATCATTAGATTTATCCAACAACCTTTTGAACGATTTAACTGAGCTTGACGTACTTATTTCTTTGCAAAAACTGAACATCAGTTTTAATGCATTGGAAAATATAGATAATGTCGGTAAACTGACCTAATTGGTATCACTTAATGTTAAACGAAATCATTTGATGATAATTAAACCCATAGAGACGCTAAAGTTACTGGAAGAATTAGACATTACCGACAATACTCTGCAAGATTTGTAATACGTTAAGTAATTACCCAAGCTGAAATGGGAAGTAATCGTGAAATAAAATAGAATCGAATTGGTAGAAGTAAAAAAGCAAACAGAAGATGGAAAGATCAAAGCAGATGAAAAATCCAGTGACATGGAATTAAGTGAAGAGCAGAAGAAAAGCCTGGAGATCGTTTACGACGCGAAGCAAATAGACAGGCTCAAAGGCCAGGTCGCGAATGGGTCGCTTGAAATCAGCTCTGACGCGAACATCACGAGCTTCGGCTTCGTGGACCACTGGGAGCTCACTTCGCTCAAGATAGTGGACTGCCCCAACCTTTCGTTGGAAAGAGCTCCAAAAAAGCTGACCAGTCTCACCATCACCGAGTGCGGCCTTAAAAGTACCAAAGGCATCGAAAACGCCAAGCTTCTGACGCATTTGTCTCTCAGCAAAAACAGCTTGACGGATCTCGAAGACCTAGAGAAACTAACTGCGCTCGAAGAACTCGACTTGAGTTTCAACCAGCTGTACCAAATCGACTAAGTAAGCGCTCTCGTCAAGCTGAAGTCCCTGAATGTCAAGCGCAACAACCTGATCGTTATTAAACCAATAGAAACACTGGGATAGCTTAAGAGCCTGAAAATAGATGATAACATGATCTAAGATTTAGAATATGTTAAAAAGCTGGTTAATTTTGACTGGGAAATGATCTCGTAGCAAAAGGAACCAAAAGAATCTGACTATCGAAACTATTTGGAAAAAATTGGTTCAAAAGACTCGGTACAAGAAATGATTGATAAAACAGCAGCCAAAGCCGTTATTAGTTCGTAAATCGTTCATGACTCGTTGATGATTAGAAAGTACAAAGGTCAAGTGAAAGATAAATCTCTAACTATCCTAAACGATCCAGCCCTACTGAGCACAGAATTCTCTGACGAGCTAGCTTTAGAATATTTAATTGTTGGTGGGTTAACGAACCTTACTCTAGAAAGAGTTCCGAAGAAATTAAAGCATTTTGCTATCAATAACTGCAATCTGAAAAGCACAAGAGGGCTTGCTCCTGCTTAGCTTCTAATATCATTAGATTTATCCAACAACCTTTTGAACGATTTAACTGAGCTTGACGTACTTATTTCTTTGCAAAAACTGAACATCAGTTTTAATGCATTGGAAAATATAGATAATGTCGGTAAACTGACCTAATTGGTATCACTTAATGTTAAACGAAATCATTTGATGATAATTAAACCCATAGAGACGCTAAAGTTACTGGAAGAATTAGACATTACCGACAATACTCTGCAAGATTTGTAATACGTTAAGTAATTACCCAAGCTGAAATGGGAAGTAATCGTGAAATAAAATAGAATCGAATTGGTAGAAGTAAAAAAGCAAACAGAAGATGGAAAGATCAAAGCAGATGAAAAATCCAGTGACATGGAATTAAGTGAAGAGCAGAAGAAAAGCCTGGAGATCGTTTACGACGCGAAGCAAATAGATAGGCTCAAAGACCACGTCAAAGACGGCTCGCTGGAAATCAGCTCTGACGCGAACATCACGAGCTTCGGCTTCGTGGACCACTGGGAGCTCACTTCGCTCAAGATAGTGGACTGCCCCAACCTTTCGTTGGAAAGAGCTCCAAAAAAGCTGACCAGTCTCACCATCACCGAGTGCGGCCTTAAAAGTACCAAGGGCATCGAAAACGCCAAGCTTCTGACGCATTTGTCTCTCAGCAAAAACAGCTTGACGGATCTCGAAGACCTAGAGAAACTAACTGCGCTCGAAGAACTAGACTTGAGTTTCAACCAGCTGTACCAAATCGACTAAGTAAGCGCTCTCGTCAAGCTTAAGTCCCTGAATGTCAAGCGCAACAACCTGATCGTTATTAAACCTGTAAATACGTTGTAAGATTTATAATTTATTGATATTAGCGAGAATTAAATTTAAGATCTCCAGTACGTTAAAGCTCTTCAAAAACTATCTTGGGATATGATTGCATAGCAAAATGAACCAGTATTAATCGACTATCAAAAGTACCTTGGTGAAGGGACCACAGAACAAGAAGCTAAAATCTTTGCCGCTTCAATTATAAATGATTAAAAAACGAGCAAATAAATTCTTTACGACACGAAAATGATCAGAAAGTTCAAGGACAAAATTCAAAACGGATCACTTGAAATAAGTTTCGACAGTAACGTAACCAGTTTTGGCTTCGTTGATTAATTCAAATTGAATTCGCTTAAAATAACTAACTGCAAAAACTTGACTCTGGAACGCGCTCCAAAGCTCCTTATAAGTATTACTATTAACGAATGCGGCCTTTAAAGTACTGAAGGAATATAGAACGCAACAGAGCTCACATCATTGAATTTATAAAACAATTTGATAAGTGATTTGAAAGACTTGGATAAATTAACTCTGCTTTAACATCTTGATATTAGCAACAATTAATTATTTGATATCACTAACGTGGGAAAATTGATGAAACTTGAAACATTAAATCTATCAAATAACAACCTAATTATTTGCAAGCCGTTGGAAGCGTTAAAACTGCTTGCAAGTTTACAAATTGATGGTAATATGATATTGGATTTGAGTTATGTCAAGAAACTTGAGAAATTCAACTGGGATATGATAACAGAACAAAATGAGCCGAATAACTAAGATTATCACAACTATCTTGGAAGCAATAGTTCAGAAACGTACAACCTGTAAATTTAATAATTGATTGAAAATCTCTAACATGATGCGAATATAAGTTCACAAATAGTTCATGATATGCAATAAATTAATAAATATAAGGCTTAAGTAAAAGATTAAAAACTAATTATATAAAATGATGCTACGCTGCTAAGTATTGAGTTCTCTGAACATTTAGATGTTCACGAGCTTGTTGTTATGAACTGTTACAACTTAATACTAGAAAGATGTCCTAAAAATATAACAAAGCTGACGATAAATAGTTGTAACTTGAGCGATTTGAGTGGTATTGAGATTATGACGTAATTAATAAACTTAAATTTAAGCATGAATTAGCTTAAATAAATCGAAAAGCTAGCTCCACTTGAAGGTTTAACATGTCTTGATCTTGGATAAAATAATATTGATGATATAAGCGTTCTCAGTAACTTTAAGAAGCTTAATACTCTTGATATTAGCTAAAATCTCGTGTCTGATATATCATCCATAGCGGTGCTCACATAAATCAAGATTTTAGACATTAGTTATAATTTGATAAGCAAATTAGATGATATTTCTGCTCTTATTAACATTGAGCGACTAAACGTGAGCAAAAATAATATAGCCAGTATAGATTGTTTAGGGAATATGGTGGATTTGATCTATTTAAACATAAGTATGAATCAAGTTACTTCCTTAGCCGTTTGCAAGAAATTACCAAAACTTCAAGATTTGCGTATAAAATCAAATTTCATTCAAAATTTTGAGTCCCTCGCGCATTTAGAGCACGTGAACAAATTCTGGGTACAATAGCAGTTGTCCGAGGAGTAGTACATGAAGAAAACCAATTTTAATCAGCAGGATGTGAAGAATTTATTAGCGCGAACGCAAACCGCTCACAGTTAGAATCAATTAAGCCTAATAAAGAAGTACAAATCTGATGACCCATCACAAAATATTTTGAAGATTGATAACGATTCTGCTCTTGATAGTTTGCAGTTCACAGATATCTTAAATATAAACCAGTTTGAGGCAAATAACTGTTAAACAATAAGTTTTGAGGAATCGAGTTATCCGAGACATCTTTTGAAGCTGAAACTGAATAATTGCAGGTTCAAGGGCTCCGACGGCTCTAATTAACTGATAACGAACATTTATCTTTTGTAGTAACTGATCGAGCTCGATTTATCTCACAATTAAATCAGTGTAATCCAGGAACTGGAAAATTTAATTAACTTAACGCACCTTAACTTGGAATTTAATAATGTATGCTGGATTTCACCCCTTTCTCAGCTCCCATTGCAATATTTGAATTTGAACAACAACCGAATTATTTTCGCGGCCCCTCTTAAGTAATTAACCAATATCGCGCTACTAAACAACAATTTAATCGTTGACCTTAACATTTAAGGTCAATCCACTCCAAATACAGCAAATTATAAGCAAGTGCTCGGTCCGAACAGCACCGAATTGCAAGCGGCCGAACTGAATCAGTTTATACACTACACGAGTCAATTCGCTCTTAAATACAAATCGGGGAGTGAAAACGGTAAACTGACAATTACGAACGACAACGATTTATCCGATTTATACTTCACTAAAGTTCTTGGAGTGGAAACGATTAAAATAAATAATTGCTAAAACGTGAAACTGAAGAGGAAGTGCAAATATTTAGTTGAAGTGGACGGGTTCGCGAATCCGGACGTTCAAATTTAGATTAGTTTGAACATAAAGAGCTTGACTATTAATAATTGCGGAATCACACACTTATAAGGGGTGGAGAACATGAAAGAACTAATTGAGATAAATGTTAATAACAACAGAATCGTTAGTATAATTTAGTTATTAGAGTTAAAGGTCGAAATCGTAAATTTGGAGCACAATTTTATAACCGATCTGAATAAACTCACGTAAATGAAGAACTACAGCACGGAATGGATTCAAGAGTAAAAAATTGCAACTGATGAAGACTATTTGAGATATATTGAAGAAACGGAACAAAAAATCACTGTTCAAGAATTCAAAGCACAAATTGATGAAGACAAGATAAAAACTGAAGAACTCATTCAATAATTCGGAACTTACGAGAAGGAAATGATCGCTAAATACAAAGACACTGTGTAAAACCATTAATTGATTATCGAAAACGATGAAACGATTAATAATTTGAACTTTGCTGACGATTTGGATATTAATAGTATTAATGTTAATAACTGCATCAATGTTACGTTTGTTAAAGTACCAACAAAAATAACTTCTTTAACTATTAATAACTGCAAACTTACGAACGTAGTCGGAATTGAAAACATAAAACAGTTATAAAAGATAGAACTCTTTAATAATGGCTTTAATAATATTTAGTAGATTTTTGGTCTAGAAAATGTGACATCATTGACAATAAACAACTCGAAGCTCACGAATGTCATTGGAATCGAAAACATGAAATAATTAACTTATCTGAACTTGAAAGAAAATCGCATCCTCCTTATTGAACCTATATAATCGCTACCAAGCTTAAAGCAACTAATAATTGACAACAACTTTATTCACGATTTAGAATCCATAACAACCCACAATAATTACAGTTTGGAGTGGATTACCTTCCAAAACACTCCAACCGACTCTGATATCCAGAACTATCTCAAAGACACTAATTCCACGTCTAATCTGAATGATTTCAAAACACTGTTGGCTTTAAAGAAAATAAAAACAGATGAACTCATAAAGCAGAAAAATGATTCTGAGCTGCTTTCCAAATACAAATCGCAGATCGAAAACAACTTTTTGAAGATTACCAACGATTAAAATGTTCAAGACTTCAAGATTATAAGTTAATTGAATATCTAATAATTGGTTTTGAATAATTGCGTTAATATATAATTCAGGCATACTCCAACAAAGATCACTTCTTTGATTATAAATAACACAACAATAACCAATATAGCCGGAATCGAGAACATGAAGCAACTACAACACGCCGATTTGCGCGACAACTGCATCATCTCCTGCGAACCTCTTAAACATCTTGTTAACCTTCAATAACTATTTATTGACAACAACTGCATTCAAGATTTAGAGCACATCACTGCTCTTCCAAACTACACCATCGATTGGATTTACTACCAGCGCACCCCGTCAGATTCTGATATCCAAAACTATCTTTAATTATCCAACATTGGAGTGGATTTCAACGCCCATTTTGCGCTCAAATTATAGAAAACTAAAGAATTAATTAAAAACGGCCCAGAAAGTTACGACGAGAAAATGGTGCGGAAGTACCAGAACGCCGTTTCTTGTAATAAATTGACGATTGAAAACGACCCGGAACTGAAAGACTTCAAATTCGTGGAGAAGTTCAACATCAATTGGTTGGACATAAATAATTGTCCGAACGTGAGATTTTGGAGGACGCCTAATCATTTAAATTAATTTAATATTAGATATTGTTGTCTTAAAAATATAAATGGTGTACAAAGGATGAATAAATTGACCATTCTAAGACTTTGGGATAATGACATAATTGATGTCAGTTGTATTCAAAATATGCACACGCATATAACACATTTAGTTGTCGACAGAAACAAAATAATTGATTTTTCTTATCTTAAACAATTCATTGATAAGAAATCAATATATAATGGATATGCATCATAATAATAACCAACATAATAAGAAATCGAAGAATCAAAGATAATGTGGTGAACTGAAGTATATTGTAAGATTTTTGTTATTAGTAACTAATTCAATGCCAAGATTATTTTAATATTATTATTCTGAACAAAACACGAACAAATACTTTTAAGTCATTATTATTATAACAACGCAACCGTAAAAATATAGACGAAATAGAAGTAAAAAGTTTTGTAATTAACGAGTCTGTAATTAACGTCTCATCTATTAAAATACTAAAAATATTGGTTACTAATAAAAATATTATACTAATTCCACTCCCAATTTGAAATAAGCAAATGCATAACTTAATAATTTTCTCATATTATTACAAATATTCTAACCTTTGCAATTACCAAATATAACAATATATTGATGGTAATAGAATCGTTGATTTTTCGCCTGTTCAGCTCTGTTCATCTTATTAATAGAGGACATTTTAGGGGTGGAAAAGGAGGATAATAATCTACTAAACTTAGACAGTGGGAAATCGAAGAATCGAAGAGAATGTGTATTTTAAGTGTAAAGTAAACTATCACTATTGCTCACCGCATCCAATCCTGAGATGCGGCTCGGTGGAAAGTAAATTCCCCCGGTTCAAAGTGCTGAGCTGTTGTCAAGGATCGGTATGGCTAAGGGCATGCCATCAACTAGCCTTCAGGATTGGAAAGCGGACAACCGCTCCATTGCTTCCTTAGAAACGCAGATGGTAGGACGCAGGTGGATTACCGTATAGATCGGCTTGCACGAAGCAGCCGCGTTACGCCCCTGGATGCTTGTACCCGAGTCGTTGGTTGCCTTGGTTGCGGAGGTGCGCCTAACGTACATAGGTGTATCTAAAACTAATGATCTTTCGCGTGGACTTACGGTTTCCTGAACAGGAGAATCGAGCATTGACTCGTTCTTCTCTCTCTTGAAGGCGCTTCTTCTAGATGAAGGAGTATGTCTTTGATCCGCCTCAAAGGTTTAAAACACGAACTAGTACTGAACCAGTATAAACGAAAGTTAAGTGCGTGAGATATATATAAAATTACAAAGTAAACTGTAACCTTATCGTATTATTAAGGTACTATATATAATATTGGTTACAAAAATAACATCATCTCTCAAATAAAATTATTGGTTAGTAGCTGGATGGTTCGCCAATATATTAGCTGTTTTATTAACTTGAATCGGAGTAGAATTGAAATAATTAAATATTATAGAAAATAATCTTTTAATCTATCAGTGTATTACCACCTATCAAAGCTAGTCTAATCTATAATTTCACTTCCGGTGCTGGTGTACGCTATCAATTTTTGCCTATACTATAGACAGGTGTCGATTTTTGTAAATATGGAATGAATAAATATATTTTTACAATACAAATACTCTATACTATATTCAGTATAAATATTATCATTTAAAATGAATTATTCATCACGTTTTCCATACACTACATTTAATGATTTTTGTTCAATAAAGATAGAACAAATAGTGGATATCTTACGCCTAATTTAATTATGACTTTATACTACTTGTACTAACAAAATATAGATTAGTGTTTATAGATTACAATTTCTGAATTGAATTTTATAAAAATATTGAAAATAAACAAAACTGATAACTGTATCCTAATTTCAATCAGCCTTATATTTTACAAATATACTTCTTATTTTATAATTCGACTAACTATTTAAGGGATGAACCGGCGTGCATTAATTAACGGCAGAGAACTCGTTTCAGATCGATTTTTATTCAGTTCGCGATTTGTGTTCCAGTTTTGCGAACAACTTTAGTAATTTAGTCAAAGTTGTTCGCGTTGATTTTCTGTTGATTATTATCAAAATTCCCGTGTCGAGCATCATTAACTTCATGGAGTGGACAATTAATTTTTGGGTACGTCACCACCTATATATGTATAACATACTACCAGTACTCACTGTAAGTTCTCTTTGTGATTCGAGGGGCTCAACCCTCACCCTTAGTGTTAATATCAACCTTCTAAACTTTGAATTTTGGAACTGTTTTCCATTATCCATGTATATAATTGTTAATTTTTAAATTTTCTAGTTTATAAATTATTTCTCGATTTCACTAAATTAAATTAAGAAAACTGATTATCAACAATATAAAGTGTGAACAGCTAACTTATATTCAACAAAAATCCTAGAGTTAAAACATGATTTAAGAACATATTTTGTGTCAAAATCGATCCCTTAAGTTTCTTAGTTCAGAAATTATAAAAAAGAAAGAAAGTGAAATATTACTTAACATATGAATACCTTGGCGCGAGGCCTCAACAATATAGAGTGTTACCATTAAGAGCACCAAGATAGAGCGAATTTCACCGAAAGAAAATTCAAAGTTAATCTGTCCTGGTTTTCGAACTTTACCTTGTGAAAGAAACCGGAAAAGAACTTAGTATCTGGTCCAAAGCTTAAGTTGCATCAAGTTCAAGTACAAGTTAAAACATCATTCAAGTATAACTAACATTTTGGAATGTTTTAACTTGAGTTATATTATATTCACTATATTATATTCACTCACTATATAAGCAACAATATATTATAAAATAAGTTTCACCTAAACATATTTTATACAGTTATGGGAGGTGGAATTGCTTTTTCTTGTTTACTATGTGAGTAATTATATATTAAAATATTTTGCCACTTCTAATGCGGATGACAAATTCCAATAAATAATCTCAAGTTGGAGATTATTCATGAACTACTCATTAACACAAGAGGGCCAAAAATATGATTTCGATCGTATTAGACCATAATCGACTATTCAAAGTCGGTATTTAATATTCCAAAAAGGAAAAATAGAAATTACCACATGCAATAAAAGGACGGCAATGACAAAATAAACGCGGTAGAAGATGTTTAGGGAAGGTCAACTAATTCACTTAACAAACTTAGGCAGTTCTGAAGCGTTTGTATTCTCTTCATTTCTGGGTCCAACGGATGAATTCATAAAATATTGTACCAATCTGAACTAGTTATATCACTTGTTTAAGATGTCCCTGTGTAATTTCTACGTTTTAGTCAACAAAACTAATTTATGAAAGATTTTATCTCGAAAATATATGGTAGTTAAGCCTGATTGGAGAAAAGAATAAGAGGATCCAATGATTGGTATACGGACGCAATATGTAATTTATAACTAGTAGCGCAAGCACTGGACCTGCAGAGGACCTCGGTGTTCATCTTCAACTGGGTCAATCTGAACGATTTTAGGTATTTCTTAATCACGAAAAACAATGGAGGACTTTTTCTTTCAATCTCAACCGGGAGCTCAAGATGAAGTATTGGTACTTCGCTTAATTAGAATTATAATTCAGGTAGTTACAGTCGCTTTCATTCTCAATATTCAAATAATGAATGCATTTTTGTTTCTTGAAGAATGGAATCAAGTGGGTTAGTCGGGCCCAGCATTAAATAATATATTGATGCTACTCTAAAACAACAGTTATTTTACTTATGATCTTCCACTTCCATTTCATAATGAGAAATCAATTTTCTTGATTGTTAAATTATACAACGTTAGGTAAAGTTGAAACTTATTATTGAAGTATATACAGAGTTATATACGTTAATTATTGTAGCACAGCTATCCAAGGCTCAACCAGGCCTTGATGTGATTGAAGCACTTTACAAATCAATAGTAAATAGAGTTAATGAGTGTATTGATGAGGAGGGAGAACACACTCATTATTGAGCCGGGCAGTGATATAAGTAAGATTCAAATAATAAACTTCATTCTTCTTCCTAATTCAAAAAAGCATTTCGAGGGCCCACCACTGTAATTCTTTTGTCTAATGTTGTGACAGGACAAGGGATCATTGAGATTTTCCAAGTTTTTACTTTAATCAATACACTTTTAAACAATTTCAAAAAGTTTCCGAAAATAAATTTACATGATAAGTTACGAACTTGGAACAAGAAAAGATGAGTGCTGGCTATTAACTAGCATTCTAAGTAATTGTATTTATTTAGTCTGAATCAAGTACTAAGACTTTGTTGCTCAATATTTTGGAAACTTCGAACTTATGTTCATCTGATTATCATTTTCCAGCTTGACGGGATAAATTCGTTGAATTATTTGGAGATGTGACGGATTACTGGTTTCTACGAGTGTGCTAGCAGATTCAGTGTGAAGCACCATTTTCCTGCTTAGTGGAACATAATATTGATCTATAAACAAGCAATTAAAGCTAGATTCATTGATGACAGTGAAGGCTACTTTATACTGATTACTCTTTCTGGATTCCTTACCTTCACTATTTTGAACGTGAACAGTTTAGTGCTTTTAAGTAACTGAAGGAATCTCTGTATACAATAGCGTGCCGGTAGCAGTTTTTGAGGAAAACTTTTGTTTCAGAATGACTTTATATTATACTATCATATAGGGCTGGTTCATACTAGTATTTTTTGTAGAAACTATTACCACTTCAAATGCCAATGAAAAGAGTTATTCACTGATTTTTGTTAGTGAACGACTATAGACCAACTTTTCTCATGTTAAATACAAGAACTAACATATCTGAGCTGACAAAGTACACATTAGTGCTATGTTATCAAAGTAACTTTGGAGCCAAGTTCCATATTTTGAATTGTGCAAGGTTCAATATGGTCCAAACTGGAATATTATAATAGTTATATGAGTACTTGAGTAACTGGATTTTAGCTCAATTCTTAATCTTTAAAGATATTCTCGTTTATACTAATAATTCTGATATAGTTGGAAAAGGGATCAAATAATTTTATTAACCTGGAATAATTGATATTGTAGCTTCTTCATGTAGAAAGTAGTAACATAACTGATTTAAAGTTTCCACTTCGTCATACTATTAAAGATTATGAATTCAACAAATCTTAAATAATTTATAGTAAGTAAAATATTAACAAATTGTATTGTATTAGTCATCAGCATAATAATAAATTTATTATAAGTTTACATTTAAGCCTACTGCTTAAATTATAAATAGTCAATTTTGAAAATAAGATCTTATGTATATAAATGTAAAGTTTCAATAAGCTGGTAGTATTTTAAGAAATATAACTAATACTTAACGATAATATAAGAGTAACTACAAAATTTATCTCAAAGATCCTATAAAAGTTAACTTCAAAATTAGGTTAACTTGACTAATACATTCAATGTCCAGTACTGGTGATATTATAATAAATATCAACTAATGAATTATAATAATTTGAATTCAGGTTACATTGATAAATTCTAATAGATGTCGATTCTTAACTGTAACAGGTAAGTTTGAGTTCAATTATAAAGTTGGATTTATAAAGTGGGGTTATATAAATAACATAATAACTAGGACTAGTAATAATATTTATTAGTTCTCTTAGATTAACAATACTTATTGTTTTAAAAAATAGTACTAATTACAAAAATTCACTGTACAGGAAAAGTAAATATAATTTTCTTCAATCTTTGTATAACGATATAAGCCAAGTTTAATAATATAGTTATGATAATAGCTCCGCATAATATTGATTATAACAAGAGTTATTCTTGTTTTCTTGATCATAAAAATTATGTTGGAATATAAAAGGAAAAATAGCTGAGAATAAAATAATAGTATAATATCACTAATAGACTTACAGGTAATAAATTATTAAAATATACGACTCCTTTTACCTTTACCAGAAAATCACTTGAAATATTAGGAGACTGATCAATTCAGCAAAAATGTGAAATGTACTAAGACATCAATTATAGTTCTTCATCTTATGTCTAGTTATAACAATAAGTACAAGTCCTCAGTAAGCTGAGTACAGTGAGTTATCAATATTTTTACTATATCTCGAGTAGTGTGAAAAAATTGAAAAAAGTAGACTAACAAAAATGATAGTGAATATATACATATATAAGCATTAAAATATAATTCAAATCCAAGACAATTTTTGTCCAAACTTGGGCACCTCGGCACTCTATTGATAATCAACTTTACAAATTTAACTAAATTTAAAATGTTCAGAAGTGATCTCGGGCATTCTTTGAATATCATGTTTCGATTCTGTGCAATTCGCGAACAAAAGTATTCGTTTAATCAAGAACATTTTTTATTTTATAGCGAAAGTCCAATTTGAAGTGAGAAGTTTAAATTAAGATAAGAAGATTAAATTAAAATGCTGTTATTCAAAGTTACAGAAGGAAATTAATTGGTTTTCACTATTTGTACAAGATATGGGCGATTTTTCTCTGACAATAATTTTCTGTTTACCTCAGAAGGTGAGAATGTTAAGATGAAAATAGTTAAATGTAGCCAAAATACATTTATATTGTCATTTATACAAAATTTTTCACTCTCATATAAAATGAACTATAATCTAAATACAACTATAATCAACCTGTAAACAGTAACATATTACTAACATATTAGTTTATATTATTTAAATTACATATGTAATACAAAATAAATGAATATATTTATAAAATAAATGTCTTAATGAAGTAACAATATATATAATGAATTATATTTAATAAAATGTAGTATTATAAAGTATTACTATAAAATTAATACAACCGTCGAAAAACCGTATTTTGATTGACTGAGATTGGGAAACCGCGATTTGTTTGTCGCCGAAAACCGGCGACGGTTTTTAATCAAAATGGGACACCTTACAGCTACGTTAATATCATATTAAAATATAATTATTTTAGTTATCAAGTTCCACTCCATCCTTCAACCAACAATGTCAGAACAGCAAAGCTACCTCGTTAGCAAACTGGAAGATCTCCACAGCAAAGAGATCGAGAAGTACGTGAATGTGAGTATCGTCAACATCTACTTCAAGAAACTGGACCATATTCCCGTCCACATTTAAGTCTTGAAGATAAACTCGTGCTCGCTCTAGAGCCTGAAGAATCTGTGCAACCTGGTGGACTTAAGATACTTGGATATCAGAGACAACCTTGTGAACGACGTTACTGAGATCGTGATCCATTAAGAGCTCACTTACCTAGATATTACCGACAACTGCGTCATACTAATAGATCCAATTATTGCCTTGAAGAAACTCAAAACACTCCTGCTTGGAAACAACTAGATAGTCAACCTGGAGCCCCTAGTTCGCCACGAGAACTTCGACCCAGCGTGGATAGCTCCAGCCCAGCTGCCTCTCGAGGAAGAAGACGTTGCGCAAACGCTTACTCCTGGTTCATCTGAGCACAAGATAGCCGAGCTAATCAAAGCTGAAAGCAAGAAGAAGGAGTACAGCGATTATCTGCAAAATACCATAAAGCTGGCAGCTCCTCTGGTAAAGGGCAGAACGCTTACCGTCAACAACTAAACGTGCATCACCAGTATCTTATTTAGCGATTGCTTGCACATCGATACGCTCTGTCTCAACAACTGCCCGAATGTAAGTTTTAATCAACTACCGAAGAAGATAAAGCACCTTTCTGTCACGAACTCCGGACTAACCAGATTGAACGGGCTCGAGAAAATGACCCAGCTCGAGTCCATAGATCTTAGCGGGAATGACTTAATCAAGTGTGAAATACTAGCCCAGCTGAAATTACTTTAAACGGTTAACCTAACCAACAACAAGATAATCGATTTGAAGCACGTTAAGCAATTCATTCAGTTCCAGAATACCTTCGTATCTCAGTAGGTGAAACCGGAAATATCCGATTGCAAGAAGTACCTGGGACCAGAAGGAACAGACTCCCAAGTTCAACAGCTAATAGTTGAAATGAATGAAAACACAGAAAGCAACGAATAGATAATATACGACAGCGTGATAATTCAAAAATACAAGGACAAGGTGGTAAACGGCGTGCTTGAGATTAAAAAGGATCAAAATCTAACGAGCACGGAATTCTCTTCGTTGATAGGTAACTTAAATTAAAATAAAGTGGTAGACCTTAGAATCATAAGCTGCAAGAATCTGAAGCTGGATCGCTGCCCGAAATCGTCCATTACGAGTCTAACAATCAATAAATGCAACTTGAAAGATATAAACGGGATTTAAACGATGACGCAACTTACGCAGCTGAACCTGAGTTTGAACCAAATATCCGATATTAGCCAGCTTGCTCCATTAACTAATCTCACTTCCTTGGATCTTGGCTAAAATAATATCGAATGCATATCCGTGCTTTCTAGTTTCAAGCAGCTGATTTCCCTGGACGTATCTGAAAACCTCATAAATGATCTCAGTTCTTTGCGCGATCTGCTCTAATTGCAAATAGTCGATGTCAGCTACAACAAAATCCAGTCGATCAGCGATTTGGTTGCTTTGTCTAATATTAAGCGCCTGAACATAACTCAAACGAATACATGCAGTTTAGATTCTCTTGCCAAAATGACCAAGATGACCCATCTTCTCATGAGCTCGAACAGAATTATATCGATCTAAATCTTGAAATCTTTCCCTGAACTATAAGACCTTCGCCTAGAAAACAATTTCATTCAGGATTTCGAGCCAATCGCGAAGCACAAATTTGCGAACAAGAACTGGATCCGGGAACAGAACGTACCAACGGAAGCGGACTTCATGAACTCATTCAATTGCAATAAGTACGAAGTAACCTAACTCATCAACAAGAGTAAGTAGAAGAAGGAAATGAGCGACAACAAGTACATGCTGATTAAGAAGTACGAGAACGATGCAAAGAACGCTGGTCTGAAGATAAGTGGCGAAAAACAACTCAACAATCTGTAATTCACCGATGTGCTGAAGCTAACTGAACTCGAAGCAATGAATTCGCAAACGGTCCACTTTGCCGAAGATCAGGTTCCGACTCTACTCTTGAAATTAAAGTTGAACAACTGCACCTTCAAAGACCATCACGCGAACTTGAACCCCATAACCGGCATATACTAAATGGAGTAGCTGGTTGAACTGGACCTCGCTTTTAACAAGATTAGGGACGTATCCGAAATAGGAAACCTAACGAACCTGAAGAAGCTGTATTTGCAAAACAACGACATCCACAGGATCAACGAGCTGAGGAACCTGGCAAAGCTTACTCACGTCAACCTTTCCAACAACAAGGTCATCTTTAGCGAACCGCTAAATCAATTAAATGTTGAAGTCTTAATCGATAATAACATCGTAACTGATAACATACAGTTGAAAAATTAACAAAAACCACAACTAGTAAACTACAAGAACTTCCTAGGGCCTAACAGCACTGATGACTAAGTCAACGAGTTATCAACTATAATACCTTTCGATTACAACTACAATTTACAAATGACCCAGAAATATAAAAACTTAGTGGAAAACTCCGAGCTGTCACTAGTTAACGACCCCACTATAACAGATTTCTGCTTTACATCTGAAATTAAAGCAACAGTTTTAACGATTTAGAACTGCAAAAACGTGAAACTACCTTCTTAAAATAATGTGAAACACTTTAAAACGAACAACGGAGGACTCAAGGATTTCGTTGAGGTTAAATTGGTTAAAGTTCCTAGTTAAATCACGTCTCTGACTATTAACCAGTGTTAATTAACAAATGTGGTAGGAATCGAAAACATGAAATAATTAACTTATCTGAACTTGAAGGACAATAAAATTATCTTGATTGAGCCAGTTAAACAATTAACCAACCTTAAATAGTTAATTATTGACAACAACTTTATTCACGATCTAGAATCCATAACAGCCCACAATAATTACAGTTTGGAGTGGATTGCCTTCCAAAATACTCCAACCGACGCTGATATCCAGAACTATCTCAAAGACACCAATTCCACACCTTCTTTGAATGAGTTCAAAATAATTTTAATTAATAAGAAGGTTAAAACGGATCAAATAATTGTTTAATATGAGAATAAGAATGATTACGATTTGAGAACCAAATACCAATCGCAAATTCAGAACGGAATTTTAACGATAAACGGCGATTCAACTGTTAAAGACATTTAGTTCGTTGATGAACTTCCAATTGTGAACTTAATTCTGACTAACTGTTTTAACGTGAGTTTGAGGAGAACACCGACTAAAATACTCTCCCTGACGATTAACAACTCAAAACTTACAAATTTGGTTGGAATTGAATAAATGAAGCAATTATAGTACGCAGATCTGAGAGATAACTGCATTATCTCAGTGGAGCCACTTAAACACTTAATTCATCTAAAATAACTATTGATTGACAATAATTTCATTCAAGATCTTGAATATATAACTTAACTTCCTAATTATACATCAGACTGGATTTACTACCAGCGTGATCCTTCTGATGCAGATATATAAACATTCATATAAAGTTAGTCAAATAATAAAACACTGTAAGAACTTAAATAGAATAAGTAGAAAACTAACGAGCTTATTTAATTATATCCAGCTAAGTACGATAATGAAATGATTACTAAATATTAAAATAAAATAGATAAAAAAGGATGTGGATATGGTCCATATCTATAAATATAAAACGATTTAAATATACGTGATTTAAGTTTCACTGAAAAACTAAATATTACAAATCTTGATTTTATTGGTTGCAAGAACGCACATTTATTAAGGGCGCCTAAAAATCTTCGAGTTTTTGTAAATAATAACTCAAACCTTAACACTCTTAAGGGAATTGAACGTTTAACATAGTTAGAGTTATTGGCAATTGAAAACTGTAATATTGTTAACATAAATTAGCTTTAAGGATTAAGCAACATTAAAATACTTAATATTCAAGGAAATAAAATTATTGATTTAAGTGTAGTTAAATAATTAAAATAATAAGGATTGTACCAACAATCATATGAAATAGCGGACTAAATTCAACCTACATAGATGGAAATATAAGAATCCAAGCTTTGGTGAATATTAACTGATTTATTTTTGTTTTATTATTAATTCTTACTCAGCTTGCACTTGTTGAGTTCAGCTTGCTCTCAAAGTTATAATTTTCTCTAAATGTTATTATTAATTTATAACAAAATGAAGATATTTCATAATCTTTCTCAATTATTCAACGATTTTTATAGGTAATACCTGATTAATTGAACGGCTGTTAAAGTATTTTTACGGTCTAAAATTAGTTGAGTTGAGAGGTTTAATTTATGTTATTAATTAATTTGAAACTGAATAATGTTAAGCTTGTCAGTATTTCCACTCCACCAATAATGAAAGAAATATGACGATATACATGTATTTAACTTTCATTAACTGATTGTGGGTTTTTCATATGTTCCGAAAAACGAAGAAAATATGGCAAAGCAAAATAGTTGAAATTCGCACTAATGACCAAGAGACAAATGGTAGCGCATTGTAAGATAGACTTATTTGGCTTATCTGGATACTCAAAATATAAGTGAAATTTCATGTGCTTGGAATGTTAATATTTAAGTTGCTATTTATATATGTAAATTAAATATTTAATTTTAGAACATTTCACTTCATGAACATAACGAACCCAATCAAAAACAAAAGTTGTTAATTTCAACGTTTTCATAAACAAAAACGAGGTTAATATACTATAGAGGGGTAAATCCAAGGCCGCCACTTATATCTGAAGGTGAAAATATATAGTTAAACTTACTTTGAAAGAGGGAATCTTCCCAACAGATAAGAGGAATTTATTCTATAATATTTTTATATTACCATCGTTAAGTTGGTTAAAAAACTAAAATGTAATTAACTTTGATTATTGCAGTTAAACCTTCTAGCCCGGAACACTTTTGATTATTTTAATATGTTAACTTATGTACTCCTAATTGTCACTTACATTCATTCTGGTTCGCTCTGATACTTTTCCCAAACTGTTGTATTTTTCCAAAAGTTGATTTTTGCAACTAAAAATGAATTTCTTGAGCTCCAGAAGAATCAAGTGGGGTTCATAGTTATATGATATAATAGTATAGTAGTGATATATCGCTATTGGTAAATAGGAGCAAATTTGTGATTTACTAAATAATTAAATTGTGGAAATCAATAATTTCAATAATTTGGGAATCATATCAGAGGCCACCAGTATAACTACCATGTATAGTTAGGGGTACATAAAGCAATATAATCACACAGTATACGGAGTTCTGCCTAGACGGTTTAGTTGTGATAATTATGCTTTCACTAATTTTAGTATTTTAAGCACTATTATACAAGCTAGCTGATTAACATTAAATTTTGGTATTAATATTTAGTACTTCTACCAATCCCTCCTTTGAGTCCGAAATTTAATATTTGAGTGATCTCCAATAAAATGTAATTTAATTGAAGTTAACGAAAATTTGAAATAAATTTAGAATGCTATATTTCTTTAATTAGCACCATATAATACGTTTTATTTTAGTGGGAGTCCATGCCTTCAGATGTAATCAGTTTAAATGATATAAATATGCAGTATTTTAAATATTTTTACAGAGAAGTAGAGTGGTAATTTAATATTAAAATAAAATATAAATGTTTTTATGTGCCAGCGTATTTCCCCCTATCAAATATAGATTAGCTCTAATTTCACTTCGTATATATACCTGGCGACCTTACATTTACCCCTCTATACAAATCAAAGTAAATGGTTTAAAAGTTAAATAAACACTATTTTATTTTGAACAATTAGCTTTTAAACACTAAACTTTATCAAACACAAGAATTTCTGAGTGCCATTATGTTGTTAGATCGAGGATACTATGTTTAACCTTGTTCTTACTCGTTGTCACGAAGCTAGTTTGAAAGTCTTCTTAGAATCGTCCATTTGTCTGGAGTGTTCTACGCTGACAATAGTATATACTGAACAGAAATAATATATGGTCAAAAGTTGAATCGCTCCAATATTTTGTCCAAATTATGGAACCTACAATCAGTTAAAGACTAAAAAATCAGAAAATAAAAAAATCTAATTAATTTAAACCTTAATATAACATATTTAAACAATATAATGGTGATATCGCCTAAATTATTATGTTTAAATTGACAAAAATTGATCAAAAAGTGGTGGACCGCGATTATTGAATAACAGTTGTTCAATTAATGTATCTAGCAGTTAGCTCTTGTGATACCGATTAAAATAGCTTTATAACATATTTTCGATTTCCCTCATTTCACTCCGCCTTTCCAGACTCGATTTGGTCTACGATGCTGTTCAAAGTGGCCCATTCGTCCTGTATCAGTTTCTTGGTGTCCTTCTTGGTCGGCAGTTGCTTCAAACTGCTTCCGCTCGAGATTTGAACTGGCTTGAGCTTCTTCTGCGCGATTTCGATGTATTCCTCAGGAACGAAGATGTTGTAGTCCTCGGTCGTGACGGTGTCCGTTCTCGTGAACTGGATCACAACGGCTGCGCTCATTATCTTGTGCTTCTGGCAGTAGTTGTCGAACGTTCCGCTCCATTGAACGGTGTCTTTCTATTTTAAGCAGTAGTTCATTGAATCTCTTAATATGTAGTTGTAGAATGATGCTGTGTACTGCTTCTCAAGCTGGGTTCCGAACTCGCCGTCGGTGTATAATTCGGTCTCGAGGAGCATTTAGTAGAAGATGGCCTTCAATTGGTTGTCGTTTTGGAGCCACATAAACAGGTTCTTGCCGAGGTAGGCGCAGTTGGTGAACCTGATCACCTGGATTATGTTCAAAGAGTCGTACTTCCTCTTGATCTGGCCTATTTCAAGCTGGATAACCTTGGACTGCAAGAATAACTGTCCAGATCTGGATCTCCAAGCAAGAGCGGCAGTGCACATTGTAGAATGTCTTCTAGCATTTGGCTGCATGAGCACGGTTTGAAGAGTGGTGTCGACTTCAGCTCTCTGGACCAACCACTGTACAACGGAGAAGTTATCACCGAGGATGGCGATTTGCATCAAATTGGAGCCTCTGGAGCACAAATAGTCAATTCCGTAGCCGATACCTGGGGCATCAATCACGCAGTCCATCAAAGTTGTAAGCTGCATCTCGTGTTGATAGAGATACTTAACGACCTCAAGCTGACCGAAGTAGGCGGCGTAGTGGATGGCGGACCAGCCCTGGAAGATCTCCATGTTTCTGCTGAGTCTGCGCTTATCGAATGAACCCTTGCAGTCGTTGATAGAACGCTCGATGAAATCGAGAGCGCCCTCCTTGCAGGCAAGGAACCACTCGTCAACATATTCGTCTTAGAACGGCTCATCTCTTGGTAACTTGTCTTCAGCGATCTAAATGACTGGATCGTTAACAATGAAACAATTCTTGACGAGAGCTTCGTAGTGTTCTTCCTTGATGCAATCGCACTTCTGTTGATCTTGCTTGAATTGTTCGATTCTGTCTTGGATTTCCTTTTCAGTCATGTTCTTACGCATGAGATTCTTCCAGATTTGTTGCTTGTATTGGGTGATGGCATGAGTGATAGCTTTATCAATCAAGATCTTGAATTCATCCTTTTGATCGATAGTGACACCCTTTTCAAGGAACTCAATGGCGTTCAAAGCCAAGATGAAGATGTTCTGGACATACTTATCATCTGTACCGCAAATATCAACAAAGGTGTTGATCTTCTTGCAGTATCTTTCGGCACCGAGCAAGAATAATTGAGCGATGATGTTTTCGCTGGAAGCCTGAGATAAGATGTTGATGAAGATATCTTCATTGAAGTAGATATCACCAAGAACGGCTTGAACTAAGCACTTGTTAGTGCAGAGTGAACGGTATAATCCAGAATACAATCTGTTATCCTTTTGTTGCAACATCCAGGTGTAAATGCGTTATTAGCCGCAGACGGAAGCGATATTGGTAATGGTGCTGCCGACTTCGAGAACATAATATCTGTCGCCAAGAAGTTGGATTACGCTTGGGCGAGCTAAGGTGATGTTCATTTCAAATGGAAGAAGAGTCTGGAAGACGTCAAACTAACCACTGATAGTAGCGTACATAAGGCCAGTGAACTTTGGATAGTATCCCTTTTCAAGGCTAGCTCTATCATCAACGATGCACTTGAACTTCTCTAAATTCTGTTTAACGAATTAAACGTCGCCCGTCTTGCAAGCTTCAAACCACTTGAGTTGTTCTTCTTGGAGTTGTGACTTTGGAAGCTTATCAATTTATGGCGGGTGGTTGATCTGTTCGCTGGTAACAATGTTGAATTGTTTCATGAGTTGTTCTTCTGGGATGGTAACAAGAGATCCTTTATTGAACTTTTGGACTTCTTCATGTTCTTTCTTGACAGATTCTAGATCGTCGCCGAACATATTCTTGAGACATTTATCCCACTTGTCACCTCTGTTCTTGAGAGCGTAAACAATGGCTATTTCTTGTTGTTTCAACAACAAGCTTTCAGCTTCATTTGGTTGGGTTGGGGCTCTTTGAGAAACGTCGAAAACAAATTCAAACATGATTTCTTTGATTTGTTGGTTCTTCTGTGAGATGTTGATGAGTTTCTTGACCAGTTGGTAGTTATTGACTTGAACAGCGTTGTTGAAGACTAACAGTGCTTCGAATTTGTTCATTCTGGTGATGAATTGGTCTATGAGTTGATCGTAGCATTAATTTAGGCCGCTCATGAGGACGAATGCGGTGAATTGCAGTGAGTTTGATTCTGCGTAAATGAACGATGTTTGGCGTATCTTGGTGAGTGTGCGTTGTATAATCTGGTCGTTCGAGGTGCATAGTGCGATGTGCAGAACTGACGAGTGTTTTGGTATGAAGTACATTTGTTGTTCGATTTGTACGACGGTGTCTTGGTCAAGTAGTGTTTCGTACTCGATTTCGATTAGGATTTGCAGTACGTCAGCTGCTCCGTAGCACGCTGCGTACATCAATCCGGTGAATCCGCGGTGTATTTTGTTCTCTGGTTGCGTTTGTCGTTTATCGGTCAAATTACTGAATGATTTCAGGTTGAGTTTAACGAATGAGATGTCGTTCACGCGGCATGCGTTGAACCAGGCGATTTCGGAACTGGTGTGTTCGTAGAAAGTGAATTATAGAGACTGTGGTTCAAGTTGTTCGGCTGTGATTCTGCAGAATTCCTGGGTGGTTCCGTTCCTGTTGCTCACAATGGTCGGGTTGATGTACGATTCGTACTCGCTCCTTATCTGTTGAGTTATTTTTGAGACGTCGTAGAACTTGTCCAGTAGGTGGGAGTAGTTCTCGAGGACGTTCTGGGTCACCATTTCGGTGAGGCAGTTGGCGATAGTTTGTCTTACCAGGTTCTTGGTGGTGATTACGTTGTCCTTGGAGATTTGCTTGTCCTCATCTACTTCTAAGCTGCTGATTAAGTCAAGGACGGTGAGCTCCTCCTCCTCAAATTGAGTTTTCGCGAACACGTTCTCGTAGAAGAGCTTCTTGTTGTCCTGGTTCCTGCCAAACTGAATTAGCTTCTTAATTATTTACACACGACCGAATTGAACTGAGAGCCTGAACAAGTTCGAATCCACCTTGAAATCATTCAATAATTGGTATTCGGAAATTTCCTTGTTGGTTATGATCGCAAGGGAGCTTGGAGACTACACACACTGTATTTGGACTTTCTTGGCTTCAAATAACTTCAAGAGCATGTCGAAGAATTACTGGTTGCCAGCAAGGGCAGCCATGTGCAAGGTGGTGAAACCCTCGGCCAAGTAGTAATACTTACCACTCACGAACAAAACTTACTCTTGCTCAAGAACTTGAGTACACTCCTCATTCAAGAGAACCTCGAAAGCCTGGATGTTGTCATGCAAGATGGCATACATGAGACCGCAGAAACCAGTGTAAATGTGATCCTGGTAGTTGTTCATACGCAAATCGCGCTTGCAGCTGCACTTCTTGAGCATAGCTTTTACTTCCTCACCAGTACCATAGCTGCACAAACCAAACCACTTGGCCAAATCCTCTTCGTTGGAATATTGATCGAAGTCTTGGCTCTCAATTTGATAGATCTTAGCTTAGTAATTGTTCTTGAAGCACTCTTCCTTCTCGGATAACCACTCCTTTGGATCGAATTCAGTGGCATGCTCCTCGAAATACTTCTTCATCTCAGCATACTTTTCTTCTCCATAATAAATTTCAAGTAAAGTTCTGGCGAAGGCGTCGTTTTGCTTGGTGTCTTGGTTGAAAGCATAAATCAAAGCAGTGTTGGTGAGTTGGCTCACGAACTGGATAGCTTGCTAGTAAACTGGAACCAACTTTTGCTTGTTGAGCTGAGTCATGCAAGTGGAATACAACCAATCAAGAGCAGTCATAGAGATGCCGGTGTTGTGGTTAACTAAGCGTTACAAAGTGGAGTAGTAGAACGCTTCAAGGATCTTTTGGTCCTTGAGTTAGATCAACAAGTTTTTAACCTGAATAACTGAGTACGGATCTTGTTCCTTGCAAATCATGTAAAGAATTGATTCGATCTGGTTATTTTCTTTGAGTTGTTCAGATTCAGCTTCAAGTTCTCTCTTGATAAGATCACCATACTTGAATATACAACCGCATTTGTTGTAGATGGCTAACTTCATGATGTTTGTCTTTTCATTTTCTGGGAAGACAACGTTTCTGATAAGCTTTTGTTCTCTGACGAGTCCTAACAATTTGTCAACAAGTTCTTAGTCACCACTGAGGATAGCTGCTTGCATGAAATTGCATCTGTTCTTGAAGACGAATTGGTAATCAGACTGGCTTTGTGTGACCAGGATTTGTTGTGGTTCTGCGTTGACTACAGCATCGTATTCGTCTTGAAGCAACATTTTGATCAACTCAAAGTGTCTGTAGAAGCAAGCATAGCTCAAAGCGGTAAAACCGTTGATGATTTTACCACGAGTTTGTCTCTTTTCAATTTTATTGTTGAATTCTTTTTGGCACAGACGAACGAACTCAACATCACCGTTGATTACAGCATCGAAGAAGCAGTTCAACTCTGGAGATTGGACAACGTTATCAAGATAATAGTTCTACATGTTCAAGAAATCACGTTCAATTCTGATGAATTGACCTGAAATATCAGTTTGATAACCTGGGGCACGTAAGAAATCGACGGAGCTCTTGGCTTCCTCAGCACGTTGGCTGAAGATTTCATCCTGCTGGAGTGGACCGAAAGTTTGCTCCCATAGTTGGGAGTTTTCTTGTTGCTTCACGTATAAACAAGCGGCTATGAGCACAAGAGTTGAGTTAACCTCACGAACGGTATCCTGGAGCTCACGTTGATAGAGGTCCTGATAAGTATCAGATTGAACTTCAATCAAGGCCTGAGCAGTAGTGAATAAAAGTTTACAGTAATCCTCATCTCTGAAGCGAGTAAGTGGATTGCTGAGTAACTCTTAACGTACAATACGAATCAAACGAGCATTGGTGAACAAAGCGGCTAACTTCATTACTTAATCAATTCTTTGGGTGTTGATAAGTTCACATTGGTTGTTATCGATGTTCTTCTACTTTGGAGCGACATCAAACTCACGGGTTTGATACTCTAAGCAGATGGCGGCAATGGATTCTTCGTCATAGAAAGCTCTGCAGCAAGCGAGGGTTGCAAGAATATTCTAATCGAATTCGTTCTTCATTGTGAATATCTTCAACTTATCAGCAACTGTGAGTGGTGGCTTCTTACCAAATGATTATTGAATTGGATCAATAAGTCTGGCTGTGTTTCTTCTTACAACTTCATCAATCAAAAGAGCTAGTATTTCTTTTTGACCAGAAATAGCAGCAAGTTGCAAACAGTTTGTTCCGATTGGGACAACAGCAAGTTTATTTTGTCCAACACCATGGGCCTTGATTAATACTCTGGCCTTAGTAACGTTGCAGAATTCATAATCGAATAACATCTGAACGATATCCCAATTACCATTTACAACTGCGTAGTGCATACCGCAAAAGCCGTTATAAATTGAAGAAGCACCGCTGGTTAATTGACTTGGTCTCAAGTCAACTGCGTGCAATTTGGTACGATGCATGGCTTGAGCAGCTGATGTTTATTCTTTACCAAAAGCGCAGGCGATGAACCACTTTTCCAGGTTATCTGGCATTTTAGATACGATATCATCCTTGACAATTTGCTTGACAGCGTCTCTTTGTTCTGGAGTGTCATCCAATATCAAGTTCATCAAGGTGATCTTTTCTTCCATATCCTTTTGGCCTGGTGGTAAAAATTGGGTGTCAAATGGATTGGCGTCTCTGAACAAATCAGTTTCGTAGCTTTGGACTTCATCTTCATATTCCATTTCAACCTTTTGAGCATTTTGGTCAAATACTTGGTCGTCAACAGCTGGAGCAGTGGCTAAAGAGAACTTTTGTTCAGCTTTTTGGGCTAATTTTACAAAGGTTCTTTCCTTTAGGTTAGCTTCTTTCTTGACAATTTCATCATACTTGCTTCCGTAGTATTGTTCTAAAACTTCTTTCCAGTTTTCATCAGTGAACAGGTTCTTGGAGCTAAGGTAGGCTGAGGCTTTTCTGAGCAACAGTTTGTAAATACGCTTGCATTCAGCTTGCTTGACTACATCGTCCTTGACTTGGAAAACGGACTTAAAGATGCAGGCTTTTTGGTTTTCGTCAGCATCGTTGGCTCTGTTGGTGAACAATTAGAGTACTTAAACATTTTCGTTTTCGAATGCGCATTTGAGCACATCGAGGCAAGTTTTTTCATCATCAAACTGAGCGAGGAATTGTGGCGATTTGATGAGCATGATGCTTGCTTGGTTCTTTCTCATGATTGCTTGCACGTACACAGTTTCTCCGGCTTCATTTGCTTCCTTCCAGGCCTTTGGCTGCTTGAGGAGCAATTCAACGGCTTAAATTGCGTTCAAAGCAACTGCAGCGTGCAGTAGTGACGATTCGTTGAGTAGGCTCACGATACCAGATTTTTAGTTAATCTGTGTGTTTTGGTTCAGTGTGATGTCCCTTTCATCGTCAATTATTTGTTTAAGTATGTCCAGTCTGTTCTTAAGTATGCAGTAGAAGCTTAGGGTAAATCCGTTGTAAATATTACTTTGGCTTTGTGTTTCCCTTTCGTCCCTTTGTCCAACGAATTGTATTTTGTTCAGTTCAATTTCTTTTCCTTCGAACCAGTCCAGAACTCCATAATTTGGGATCATTTCTGCTGCTTGTTGTTGCTTTTGGGCCTCTTTTGCGCATATTTTGAGCCCGTTTTGCTTCGAGACGTCGTCCTCCTCGTAATAATAGAGGGGGTTCTTCTTCCATTCTTGTTGTAGGTTCTTCCATTCGTAGTCTTGTTAGTTTACACAGTAGTCAAGCGCATCTTGAATTAGGTAGGCCATTCTCTTCTTTATTTGTTGCTTTTACGTTCTGGATGTTTGGTAGAGGATGTAGTCTACATCGCGCTCGCAGAGGTCGAGGTAGCTTGGCTTACCAATGTAAGACAGAACTACTTTGTAAATGAGTGGTAAGAGTGACTTATTCTTCAAAAGGGCGTTAAGTGGCTTGAGCTGGCCAAAGGTGCAGACGATGGAGAAGAATGACTCGGTAGCTGCGTTCAGTGGGAGCTCAGCCTCGATCAAGTGCTGGTTTTCCACCAACTCAAGTGCTGCTGGGCAGTCGAAGCACAAAGCAGCAACTTGGAGATTAGTCGCGCCCAGTCTGTTCTAAAAAGGAAGGAATTATTGCCTGAACTTTGGGTCTCCGGTTATTTTCTAGTCATAGAACGAAATAATCGCCTCAGAACGTCTTAAAAGTGCGATTTACAAAGCTGAAGAATTCTGAGCAAGTGGAGTAAGCATACCCTTGGCTTGGACTTACACGTCAGCTCCGGTTACCATGTCCCACTCTTCCTCGAATATATCGGGGAATACCTGCTGGAAACCGAAGTAAGCAGCATAATGTATCGCGGAAAAGCCCTGGTATATGCGCTGTTGCGTATCTGATGGACGACGATCAACAAGCCTCTTGTGCGTCTGAAGCAACGCTTTAACTTATTCTGCGAACTACCCCTCAATAGCAAGAGCTTATTCAGGAGTTTCCTCGCACGAGCGGGCAATCTATATCAATAGATTAAACAGTTTGTTGTTTTCTGCCATTTAAAATTTGCGGATGAGATGTGGTAACATTTTAATTAATATGTCGCAAATTGTATAAAAATTAATAAAATGATAAAATAAAGCGCGTAACCATCATAAATATTGAGATATGTCTAAAATTAGAGAAAAAATAAAGTAAAGTAAGTTAAAAAATTTTATTTTTATTAATGAATACATGAAATATTAATAGACAAATATTACAACTATATAGAATAAAATAAAATTTCAGTTATAACTGATCAATTGAATTTCTCCTTATTCTCCTGCTACAACTATTTACTCTCCTGCGAATTTCATAGCAATTGCTTTAATATTTTATAATTAAATCTTGTACCGAGTTTCTCTTACTAATAATAAATAATCCGAGTACAAAGCGATTATTCCAGTTCCGTTCTTCTCGATTTAAATAGCTCCAGCATCTATTCTGTCAATAATTTCGCCATCTTGGTTAATGACGAATTCGTCAATGATACTGAACTCTCCAACTTGACAAAATACTTTATTTTTCGCTGGGATGCTAAGTGACCAAGCCATTCTGACAAACATTTTATTGGACGAATTAGCTCCATTTTCTGTTGTTTATACGCATTCGACTTGGTATCTGTGGATTTGCAGCTCTTCTATGACGTAGAAGTACGCTTGGTTCGGGTAGAATATGGTTTGGATCGGGTTCTAGTTGAAGATGACCAGTTCTTGCTGCGTTTTGGATACCAGCTTCATGGTGCTTCTGTCTGCGAGGACCACGATTTCGAAGTAGTCGCTCAGATCTGCGTGTGGCGGGTAGAATATCTCTCCGTCGATCAGTGCCTGTGCTCTGAACCTGGAGAACTGCAGGTCTGTGGTGAGCACGAGTTCGTTGACCACGACCGCGTCTGTGGTGAGGAAGAACTTGCTTTTGTTGTGGATCGCGATTTGGTTGGTCGTCTCCAGAGTGCGCAAATCAATTATTTTGAGTAGTTCGTTCGTTTGTATGTACGCGTGGAACTCCATAACTTTGAACTCTATTACGTCTTCAAAGACTGTTTCAAACTAAAGCAGTGCGTTGTTCTGCAGCTCGAAGAATCTCAATTTGTTCTCGCTCAGAACGACCACCATGAATTGATTGTTGAATTTAACCACCTCCATCTTTTACACTGTGCTTTGTACGCTGAATTTTTTAACTTCTGCGTTTATTTCTCGCTCAGCGCTCGTTGGGAGTGGGACGGAATCAACCGGGGTCAGTTTGGAGGCGAACTTGGCGTAATAGAGCCCTTTCTCGACGAGTCTTCTGAAGGCGAATGACTGTGAGCCGGAGATCGGAGCAACGGCCGCCTCGTGCACGAACTGTTCCGCCGTTCTCTTGTAGCCGCACTCTTTTAAATAATCGAGGACGAGTTTGTTCAATTCCGAGTACGTCATTTGATTGGACAGAAACTGGTCGTAGTTCATGATGAGTGTGTGGAGTGGTGCAAAAATGGTTTTGAGTGTTTGAAATTATGAGATGATTATGAAATATAGTGAAATATGAGTTTCTGAGTGATAGAATAATAAAGAAAGACATTACACCGTAAATTACGTCTATACTGGTCACGCTTATTCTTGGAATCAACATGATCACTGCAATCTATTTTCATTCAAAATTAAGTTATAGTAGTAAGATATTCCTGATAAATGAATAAATTGTTCTCACTGTCTTTTCATTGAACGTTATTATTCTTACTCTTCTAGTCTCAATCGTCTTCGAAGTGCACGCACTCACTACTGCTAGTTCTATTCACGTAACTTGGCTTTGGCCTTCTTGTACTTTTTGCTAACTTCGTGAACAAGACTTTCATAAGTGACAGTTAAAATTTGAGTGTCTACAGCACTAATCTGCACGGAGCACGTCCTACTTTCCCTTTCCGTTCTCACTTTTGTGGTAGCAGCTGGCTCTTTCTGCTTTTGGTCGACTTCATTTATGAAAGAGGGAGTGGAACATTTGTTTAATACATTTATAATTCGCTTAAGTAAGTTATCAACCTATTGAAACAGCACCAAACGATTATTTAAAAAATTAAACATTAATGTTACAACATTAATAAATAAAACATATTAATAAAGTTAAATAAAACTTAAATTACCATAGTAAGTACCAATCTGTAGCTAATAACCATTTTCTGTTGTCTGGACGCATTCGACTTGGTATCTGTGGATTTGCAGCTCTTCTATGACGTAGAAGTACGCCTGGCTCGGGTAGAATATGGTTTGGATCGGGTTCTGGTTGAAGATGACCAGCTCTTGCTGCGTTTTGGATACCAGCTTCATGGTGCTTCTGTCTGCGAGCACCACGATTTCGAAGTAGTCGCTCAGATCTGCGTGTGGCGGGTAGAATATCGCTCCGTCTATCAGTTCGTTGAAGCGAGGTAGTAACAGAATAGATATAATCTATCTGTTCTCGTTGTGTTATAACCAAATAACACGTATATTTTACATCTTAAATTGAACATTAGTCTCCAATATCTACTTGGTAATAGTTTTTCAAATTCATATCTACGCAATATAATAATTTACTGTTGATCTTCAACTATGTTATTTATTCTCTTATGAGCTCCACTTTTATTATGTTTTTAATTTGCTTTAAAATTCAACAGATTAGAAATATATGCAAACAACAAATTCTTTGGTACTACATTACCTTGCTTGTAAAAGAGGTGCTATTTCGCTTATAAGGGATAGGTTAACTTATTTATAAGGGAATACATCATGTTAAACTCCCTTATAAGCTATATACTATAAGCTTGTAGCCCCTTCTGAGTGAGGGTTATGTATTTTGAATGTTATTTTGATAAAATACTTTGTCTTATAAAATAAAAAACTGCAATTAACAACTAAACGTTAAAATAAATCGATTTGCTCGTTTATTCGTGTTCTGGCAGTTTGATATTCGTTTTTAAATTATTAGGTGAACTATTTATCATCAATTCACGTATTAACGCGATGCACCAAAACATACCCACTCCATACAATGTTGAAGCCGAACCGAATCTAAACTAAATCAAGAGTCATCGCACCCATGAACTATTCAAAATCGTTTAACAAAATACACTATCAACATTTAAAACAGTTTATTGAGGAATCCGAAATATCGGCGGTTGCAAATTAAAAATAATAATTTGAAGCCTCAGCCACGGACTACGATTACATTGAAATAATATCAGGCGAGAAATTCGTGGAGATATTGCATTAATTCTTATGAACGTAGAGAAATCTTGTTGATAAAAATTGTAAAGAAACCAGAAGTGATAAGATTTTTATAGGAAATCAGAAGTCAAAATTTCATTGTGATAGATAAATAATTAGCAAGATAAATTATTAATTTTTTATCTTGATGTTCAATTTTTAATAACATGACTCACTCAATAGCAATACATCTAAACGCAATAAATATAAATTAGTTATTTTACTATAGCTAAGTAAAAATAATACATATTAGTAATATTTGTGGTTGATAATTTCCAATTTGCTTTCAAGAGTAAATGAGCCTGAACAGGAAGAAACTGATTAAAGAGTTATGACATTGTTCCCTGCTCTAAGCTTAGTAGCACTACGCGTTGCCGCTGATACGCTAGTTCCAAGATTCATACCAGCCATCCCAAAGATAGTTACAAAGATAACTTCCGAGGTCAATAATGTCCTAATATCAAGTAACTATTTCACTTTATCTTATGTATGCAATGTAAACATATATACGTAATATTAATAATATTTAATTGTAAATATAACATACCGCTTCAGAGAATACAATAAATGCTACACCTTAATGAATAAATACACAGTAGCTGTAATATCTTATAACTATCTTATCCACATCCATCTAAGTAAAAATAATATATATTCTTATAACTCTTGTGGTTAGTGATTTTTCAGTTAATTAAAATGGTTTTCATCTTTTTGTTTTCAAAGTTAAGTGTTCTGCTTCCTAATTTATGTAACAACATTAATGCATTTAGTTTTATGTGTGATTTAACATCTTTTTAATATCAAGTAACTATTTTACTTTATATTATCTGCAGACTAAATCAGTATCTTTTTTTTGAAATATAACAAAAAATCAATTGCGAAAATTTGATTATAATTATATTATCCACTTCAAATATGATATAAATGCTTCATAAGCACAGACTATTTCCTGAAATCGACATATATTTACAAACAAATAATACCAGTATAGATATTATATACTAAAATAGTATATTCAATTCGAGTTTTGAGGGGCTTTTATGTAAAACTCGAGTATTTGAACAATTTAACGAGAAATATTGCTCTAAATATTATTCTCTATGTGTGTGCAAAGCAAAAATATACATTTAATATAGTTCATTCATTTATGAATTTACTTAGAATTCATTTAAATAATAGGTGACAGATATACCATATGTAAAGTTTACAGATTCTTATTCGGTATATGGCAGAATGTTCAGCTTTAATAATGAGTTATACGTTCATGATACCAATAAGTGTTTGTTTATTCTTCACAATAACAAACTGAAGTTGGTGAAAGAATGTTATGGTAATTTCTTTCAGTTTTGTAACAACATCATAATATTCGATCAGAAGAAATAGGAAATATCGTTCATGAAAGACGATTTAAGTTATGAATTGATATGCAAAACCGAAAATGCTGTCAATGTTTCTCTGGCGCAAGGTGGAACTTTCATCGTTCACTCAAGTAATTGTTAAAATGTTTACGTAGTTGACATGATTAATAAAAAAGTAGTGGTGAACTCTGATATAAGCCTCAAACACAAATTTGGAGATGGGCCATCGATATTTTAGCTTTTGGTGTAAGGAAGTTCGGGGATTCAATTATGTGATTAGAAGTTAATCGAGCTGTTTGGAGATAAATTTCCATCACTTATTTAAAGCACGTTTTCAGAATATATTTATGGTTTTGGAGACTAATACAAATAATTCTTGGTTAAAATGTTAAGAAAATATGGTGTTGTGTCTCCTTTATTTTTGTGCTCTGATTAAAAGATTTCTATATTCAAATAACAACAAGCCAACGAGATATAGACTCTTAAATTTTGGTAGTGGCGTCATTTAATTTGTCTCAAACCAAATGTGTACTTTACGTTTGAAGATGGTTACTATTACTTTATAAACAGAAAATCGATAATTTTGATTAAATATAACGTTGAATAAGATAATAGGCATAATTATGTTGATGCATGTTATTCCGGTTACAAGTCGGATATGATAAATTATGATAAATTATAAAGCTGTACCTCTCATTTGTACCAATCTGTATTGTGCAATGGTGAGATTTATGTTTTGATATCTACGTATTTAACCAAACTTACTCCTTCGCTTAAGTAAATAGACATATGCTTAATTTCTCCATTGAAGCTGAATTTTGAAAGTCAGTTGTACGCCCGTATATTCACACTAAACGGAATCGTTTATATTCTAAATAATTCATAAATTTATAAGTTAGTTGATGAAAAGCTCGTTTTTGTTAAATAGTTATTTGGTCAGGTTTACCAATTCTGTGACAACGTTTTCGTGTTCAATATATTGAAGCGAGAAATCTGCAAATTGGACAGCGAATTGAATTAAACTCGGGTTATTAAAACAAACAACGCAATCTAAGTTTCTTTCACAAGCGGATTGTTGGTTGTTCATACGGAGCGTTGCTAGCACGTCTGGGTTGTAAACATGAGCAACTCAAAGGTAAGGATTTTCAAACACGGGGTTAAACTGCACTACAACAACATTTAGTAATACATTAGAATAGGAAAACATGGGTTAGAGCTGGAGATGTTCAAAGCAGAAAACGAGGAACTTGATGCATACCACAGCTAATTTATGAGCACCCAAAATTAAAGTGTGATAGAGAAACTTACCTTCGAATACTTATATAGAAATCAAATGGACACGGTTGCTAAAGATATTGAAATTTGTTCGTAGAATATTGAAATTCTAACTAAGTATGTGAAACAAAAATAATAAGTTTTCACCCAAAAACTTAACAATGTTTCAGATTTACTGTGGTCGCCAAGCCAACTTTGATTTCAAAAAATACTAACTATTTCAAAACTAGTATATGTAAATCTTTGCCAACGCTTTGAAATCTTTGCTAACTGCTAAACTTATTAATGAATGATTTAATTATAATACAAATATATATTGATAAATACATTGTATTTATACTTTCTCTCACTAAACAATAATACCACCTTTTACATATTTACCAACTCCATCATAATGAATTTGTTGACTCATCACAATCCCTTATTCATCAGGAAGATATTCTAAAATATCAATAGCTGGGCCATCTACTATAACGTACAAGTCATTTACCATTAAACACTTAAATTTACCAGTTGCAATTTTAGCTTATAAAATTCCATAATCTTTAATAATCTTAATCGTAGTTTTTATATCTTTATCAGTTGATGCATATAAATTATTTTATCCTACTTTCAAAATTGTCATGTGTTTATCTAAATAATTAATAAATTCATTTGACGTATCATATATTTTCATAATAATACCATTAAAGAACAATATAGGTTATACAGAATGTTTAGATAACTTTTCAATAAAGTATTGTTGTACTTTTAATGCAAATAATGACTCTTAATTGTATACATTATTACAATCTATATTTATAAATTCGACTTGTGAATTTTATTATATTTTTTAGTGTAATTCAATACATTACTTTGATTATTTTAAATATTGTAATTTGGTGCACATCTAAAGCTATTGATGTGTTGGTATTTTTAAGTCTTCTAAGTATGAGTTATATATTTTTTCTTACAATTCTACATTTATACTTTTAGAAATAAGATCAATTAAAAATTGAATAAATTTAACAACATCGTATAATAATATACATAGGGCGACTATTATAGATTACTAAGCAATTCTAGCATAACTCCAAATTTATAAAATATAGTAAATTAGAATATATATGTGCTTAATTTGGTGCTAAATCGTCATATCAAGTGTATTTTGTGTATTTGTAACCAATACTTGTGTTATATTCCATATTTTAGAAAATAGTATGTACTTATCTTAGTGTAAATTTATCAGTTTCTATTCTAAATTTAATGTAAATACCAAAACAGAAGTAACATATTGCTGTTATAGTATATGCGATAAACGAATACTAGCTTGAATAATAAAAGTTAGAATTTTTTACTTTGGTTTAATATTGATAATTTTATGTTCTGTAGCATACATAATGCCATAAACTACCAAGTCAATAAGAATAATAATTGCTTATAAAGACAAAACACATTTACCAATATAATTAGTTTCAAATTTTTATTGCGTTAAATTTTTATATTCTACTTTTAGTGTTTCATACATGATTTACGAATTTATTAATTATGTAAATAACGCTAATAAATAAACTGGTCTTGGTATTTAAAATTTTATGTACTTTTCTTAATTTTTCAAAAAATTTAAATGATATTTACATTTATCTATAATTTATTAGATTTTTTATTTATTAGAAATTGGTGTGCATTATATATTATCTGTTCCAGATAATGAGATTTGCATTTATGGTAATTCAATAAGTTTTTTCATAAGCTATTACTGATTATAAAACATAGTATCATCAAAAGCGTTGGCATTATTGTTATCACAGCTATTTTCCGCACTATTAGCTTCACTTGTAACAGCTGTTTACTGCTAACTGGCTAAATACTTAAATATATTAGATTTATCATCATATATATTATTTTAACTATTTTCTGATGTTTCTGATTCATTTTCGGTATCGTAGCTCACTTATGTTGATTACAACGTATCCGATTAAAAACTGATAACACTAGAGCTTCTTTAACCTGGTTATTTATTTGATTGAATTTTAACTTCATCTAAAATATATTTAGATGATTTAAATATTTTATCTTTTACTAATACTCTACATATTTGTTGGTTTTCAATGGAATAATCAGTAAGTTCAAATTATATGTGAATGTATTTAAAATCTATTGTTTTGTTAGTTAGTTTTAAAACAAAACTTTAGGGTAATATTTTTATTTTGTTATCAAGAAATTATGAAACTTTTTGAGCATACTATTTAGCATCAATCACATTGTACTTTGAAGACTACTTTCCAAAAGTAATAGAATTAGAACCGAATACAACTCCACAACTTAATTTAATATTAAGCGTTTCAGCATATTAAATAGATAAATGGCAAAACTCTATACATTTTATATATGCGTTTCTTAATTCATACAATGTACAATTACATGATAATTGTAAGCAACCATGTTCTAAGTTATCACATTCAATATCATATGTGTTCATTAATATCTAAGCATATTAAATAAATTTTATAAGTTACTCAATTTATTATGAATTTTAAGAAAATTAAAATGAAATACAGATTGTATTTTAAAACTTAATATATTAATTAGTTGTTTAACGCTGCCTATTAACTTAAACACCATCTAAATTAATTTAATCAAGTATTTTTCTTTCGTTATTGGGATTAATCAGAGAGTTTTATCTCAACTAAAGTACAATTTTTAATGTAATATAAATAGTCATTTATAATATTTATTCCTATTTTGAAGTTGACGTATTACTAAAGTAATGGAAATACAAAATAGAATAAGTAATTTAAATTAGTAAGTTTCTAAAATACTAAGTTTTGTTAACATAATAATATAATGCAACGATTTCAATTACAAAAATTACCATAGTATCCGCTAATAACAACATACCCCTTGAAATCGGCTATACATATTTCAAAAGAATAAATACAATTGATTCTTATTCAATGAATTATTGTTGATAATTTAATAAATTATTGTTAATTTTTTAAGTTAATATTCTATTTATGTTTAAAAGTAATGATATTAATTTAATTAGAATATATTAAGCTAAAACAACGTTATCTCTTATCATATGTTTAGAGAATATTACTTATGACGTTTCTATTATTATACATGTTACGCATATGTATATTGTCATCTTTTTATTCAAATGATTGATCTCCATTTAGAGGTGGCTGATAATTAGTAACAATTATGATTTTATTAATTCTATTCCGCATATTAAACAGCTTAATATGTTTGTTTAAAACAATTTGTTTAGAAATGAAATTTGTTTAATAAGATTTAAACATTTTTCAATACATAATGAATCAATAAACTATGAAATGTCTATTAAAATAACATTATATATTTAGTTTTCAATACTAAATTCTCCGTTTAATTGAAACGAAAACCAATATCGTTTACAGCAAGGATTTAAAAACTAACTCAACAAGAAAATATCACAATATAGTAATGTTAGACAGTCTAGTTAGATACTAAAAGGCAATGCGTTGAATCGGACGGAGAAATAGTTCTTGTATTTTCATCTGTGTATTCCATATTTCATAATTAAATAATAAATAAAATATACTTTGAAAAATCTTTTCACTCCAACCTCTATAAAATAATGAGTGACGAACAACTTAAAGCTTTAATAGAAACTCTACCAAATTCTTGGTTCACACAATCAGCCGATGTCATACTTTCATTAGAGAACCGTGCTTAAAACGAACCAACTTCAGTTATTCTTCATGACTACCTTGCTCATTACTTCCATTTAGCTGGAGATTATGAGAAGGCAGCATTTTATGCCATTCATAGAGAACCATAAACTCAACTTACTCAAAAGGATTTATTTAGTCAAGCTGTAGTTTAGACTATTCTTGACTTCTATATTTTCAAGAATGGTGGCGGTCTTAATGGAACATGCATAAGCCAAGCCGAACCATCTCAACTCCAGATCAATACCACATATAATGCCAGCTCGAATATTTACCAAACAGCAAAGACTCCGGCTCCAATACAGATAAAGAAACAATTCTGGCTACTTGAATAAGTTAATGAAGAAAAGATCCAGTTAGTCATAAAGCAAGTTATTGAAAATTCAAGCCAAGAATCTGTTCTTAGCTTTAAAGTTCACGTTAAACAACTTACTGAACAAGACATTGATAACATGTCCGAAGAACACCTTAAATTGATCAAATAGGATATCATGGTTCACGATGATTATGAGTATAAGCGCAAAATGTTGCAGAAAATGGCTGACTTGTACCTTACTAAGGAAAACTATGTTCAGGCTGTTGATTGTGTTATCCTCAGCAGAGATGCTAAATATGCTGCTAAGTTCATATTAGATTTCCTTGAACAAGGAAAAGTAGAATTTGCAATTTAAACAGCATTCAACTTCCAAGAAAAGCTTCCATTACAAATAGTTATGGACACTTAATACACATTGAATTAAACTGAACAAAAAAGCGATATTTTGAACCTCATAGTCAACGAAATTCTATCTGGTAAAATTTCAACCCAGCTCTATTTGGATTTCATGCAATTAAATCAACACATTGACAGATCAGCTCTAAGAGAGCTCACTAAATCTGCTCAAAATGCCGAGTCTTTCTCAGCTTGCTTCTCGATGCATGCTTTGATGACTATTTCTACATTATAGTATGAGCACAAAGAAAACTTAGTTGCCAGATTGCAAAAATATCCACTTTTAGGCTTCTACTCATAAATTGGGTTGATATTTAGAGGACACTATGAATTACCAGATGTTTACAAGCGTTTGTTTGATAACATCGCCGCTGCTGATCCATACAAATTAGGTGGCGCCATTCTTGGTATGGCTTATTAGCTTGTTGGTACAAACGGCCAAGATAACAATGCTTTAATTAAGCTTTTAGAGCTTAACGATCAAGTTAGCACCATTAGCCAAGACAAAAGAGCTCCAGTCATTTATGGTTTAGCCCTTGCTTCTGGTTTAATAACCTTGGGTCAATCAAGTGACGAAATAAACAAACTTATTTCCCAGCATTTCGGCGAAGACGTTGATCAAAACTTTGGTATTTTGCTGGGTCTTGGTTTGAGCAACTTTGGTTAAATCAAATTCTTCTAAGACGAGATTTGCCAATAAGTTATTTAGAGACTTGCTTCTGAAAAGGAAAGGGAGCGTCAGGCAGCTGCTTTATGCTTGGCCATGATGTGCTACGGCAATGAGAGCAAGGCAGAGGAGATTATTCAGCTTTTGTTGAATTATGCCGCTTAGAACCAGAGTTAGTTCAGCGAAACTGCCATGCACTACGCCGGTGTCGCCATTGGTCTAGCTTACTTCCAAACTGACAATGTGCAGCAGTGCCAGCGTTTATTGCTCTTGGCCAACCAGCTTTAGAGAACGCAGGGTGCCAAGCTCACCATTGAGAGTTTGGGCATGATTCTCAAGCCGACAACGCAAGCCTTTTCGTTGTTGTAGATGTGCACTCGTTCTTTCGATTCTTAGGTCAGGGCTGGTGCCTGTATAGCGTTGGGTCAGGTTTTCGCTACCAGTGGTAACATGAAGGTGGTTGAGTGCTTGTGCAAGATGATGTCCGACCAGGACGAGCAGGTGCGTGCGTCGGCCATTATAGGCCAGTCGTTCGTTTTGTAATCTATATGCGGTTCTGAGATCCCGGATGCGTAAAAAATTGAGTATACAGAACCAGTGGGCGACCGCTAGAAGAACACGCTCTATAAATGCGATTACAAGGACGACGCCGAGTGGGAGATGGTGAAGAACCAATAAAAGATACTCAAGACCCCGAGCCCGTTATCCGAGCGCTACAAGGAGAACTATTCTAATAAATTAGCTCAGCGCTTGACCTTGAACGAGTACACCACATAGTTCAGGCGCGACCTCGTTAAAGAGGACGAGGCCCATTTACTCACACAACGCGCGTAAATGCTCTCAGTGGGGATAATGAACGCAGGTGGTTTGAACCTCTCGTTCAAACTTCAGAATGACCTTCACGCGGCCGCACACGTTCTCTTCTTGAATTCCTTCACCTGGTTCCCACTTTAATCCATAATAGGCCTCTGTTTTGAACCGGATTTCGTGTCCATGGTCATGTTCGAGAACGGTGAGCTGTAGAAGGTTGAGCCCGTTCTGGCCGTTCCCAATTAATTAATAAAGAAGCACGGGTACTCAGTACTTAGTAAGGAGGTAAAATAGACTGAGCTTGAATAATACGTTTAGAAAGCAAGACTGAGTTAGTAGGATCTTAAAGATGAGAAGAAGAGCGCGCAGAGGTTCAACTTTATGAGGTAAGTAAGGGATATCGCAATGGAGGAGTTCATCAGGCAGGCTAACAATGTTAAGTTAGCGGATGTACTCGCTGGACAGGACAAAACCACCAAAGAAGTTGAAGAAGACTACGAAATACTTCAAGCACCAGTCAGAATCACAGAAGAAATGGTCGGACAAGTACAAATGGTAACCGGAGGAGGATACGAAGTCGTATTCGGAGCACTCAAAAGAGGCGTCGTCGTCGTCAGAGAAGAAGAGTGAACTTACTCAGCTAAAAAATTACTTATTTTTAAACGCTCACTCAAAATTATGATATATATTTACAACTTCTGCAATTACTTTTCACTCCACCAATGAACATTCAGAAGTACTGGCTACAATTAAAAAGCAATGTTGCACTCATTAACGAGTATAACGCTAGTAAATAACCTTCAGTCGCAGTGTCCAAAGCATTTTTCTATTTGGACGAAATAGATTCAGCCATTTCTGTATTAAACGAAATACAGTCCAAAGAATCAGAAGATTACAAAAAGTGGAAGTAAATTCTCGAAGAAACCATTTCGCAGAATATACAAGGTAAGTTTAACTGGAAACAAATGATTACGGAAGCGAAGAACGATTAGCCGATAACCTTCCATAAGTACCAGAATTCTTAATTGGAGGAATTCAGCGATGAAGAATTCGGAAGGGGTGTAAGAGCAACCGCTGACATTCCAATTGGAACGATTCTATTCGCCGAAAGGGCGTTTTTGCTCGGCGACGAGGATTTCATGTTCTAGTAGTTGAAGCTCAAGCAAGATATTTGCAAATCAGTTAGTTAGTATTTATAATTGAACGGTGGCTCAACACTTTCAAGAGAGGATTTGAAGAGTAAATTTAGTAGAAATTCGTTCGGGATGTCATTATTGCTGTAAAACGGTTTAATCTGCGAGTAATAAATGGAAACTGCGTTTGTGCTAACTCCAGCTTTAATTAACCACTCCTGCATTCCGAATTGCAACTGGTACTTTTTGGGCGATGTTCAGTTCATGGTGAGCACAATGCGCATATAAAAGGGCGAATAGGTTTTCACTAGTTATTTCCACCCCAGTTAGTCCAGTTATCAATTGAAGTAATAATATTTACAAAATGGGTACAAATTCACGTGCAAGTGCAAGTTTTGCGCGAACTCAAGCGATTCTTTGCTGAAATAACTCGATACGATCAAAATATAAATTAATTAACTTATATTAGAAGCGGAAACTGCCGGTTGCAAATCACAAACAGCTTAAAACACAATAATTAAAATTTAAAGCATAATAAAGCAAACCCAAACTCTGTTTAAATCACAAAACGCAAACGCCCTTCTATACACCTACTCTGACTTGAGCTACGTGCAGAGCATTCTCAACCATTAGTTTGAAAACGCGCTCAAAACCGAGTGCATTGCCCTGTCAACAATGCACTTTGACCCAGAACAGGCTTCGTTCGGAAAGGTTCAAACGCAAAATGAATCGTTTTTGACCGCAGACATTTTAATAAACGCGTTCAATATTCAAACGCAGCTCCACTTTCTAAAGAGCCCAAACGCAAAAAGATAAAACTGGAAACAATTCACGAAATTAATATTCCAATTAATTACCGGAGGATGCGATTAGTTTGAAATGTGCTGCGCAGACAGATTGGAGCAGGCTGGTGTTAAGTGAACATTAATTAATATTATTATGTAGTTAATCTCTAAGCTCTGGATTGATTTCGGTGTGACTGTATTTTATATATCTATATGTTATAACTAGAGCCAACGAAAACAATTCATTTCTAGGTACGTTAAGGATTTCTAACGTTTTTGCGTTAAAAGCAGACGTTATACTTTTATGAGGAAAGTTAAACACTTTCATTTTGAATTAATTATTGTAATAATGTTTACCTGTTTATATTTTTAATGTTTATCTTCTACAAAAATTGTATCACTGAAGCGTACTAATTATAAACTAGAAACTAGAAGCTAATTATAAACTAGAACTTGTAGTATACTGAATTGATATATTTTATTAAAATTACTAATTATAAATATCAATTCCTTATTTTTAAGAATATTTTTCTTCATACTTAGTAGTTAAATTTTAAAGTTTATATAATATTCGTTTGAAATACTATTAATTTATATGCTGCGTTAATCATAATATTATAGATGTATATTATAATTTTCCATTTTTCAATCATTATATATCATTATATATATCATTATATTATCAGTCGTTATATCATTAACTGAGTTATAACATTTAAACAGTTGCTCTGAGTTGATTTATTAAAATAGAAATAATATTACATTTATTGTGAATAGCAATAAATATTGAAATATGTATAAAAATATGAAATAAATCTGCAACTATGCCACTATAGTAAATTAACTAAAGAATCAGTTCACTTTTTCTGTTATTCAATGAAATATAATTAAAATAATGAGTAGTTTGTGATTAGTATGGTACTATACAAAACTTTCATGTCTTACATGATTAGAGTAAGAAGAAGACATCAACCAAATTATGTCTACATTTTCTTGAAGTTTTCTTAGTAGTATCAAATTATATTCACATACAAATACACATTAATTATAATTCACACTATATAATTCCAATTATTTGTATAATTGCTTAAAACTACTATAATATTTGTTATAACATAGTAATTAGTAACATTTGTGTTCAAATTATTCACCACTTCACCTAATGCCAAAACAATCATAATATTATTATTGGGATGATAAAGAACGCATTCAGCTCTTAAGGCTCGTCAAATAAGTAAGCAGAGATAAGACTTACATAGACTGGGGGTATGTGTCCGACAATTTATAACCAAGAACTAAGTAGTAATGCAAATCATATTATCGCATACTTTTAGCTAAAAATCAAGTTGATATTATTGATGAAAAAGATTCTATAAGTATTAATGATTTGAAAACACAACAAATTAATTTAAATACAATAGAATTAGAGTATAAAGTAATGCCAACTCATGAAAAAATCAAAATTTATGCATACTGTAAGTTCTTCAACAACGATTATGCGTACGTAGCACGAGTAATATTTACACAATACACTGCAAAACATCTGGAATAATTGTTTCTTTTAGCTTAGTAAACTATGTAACTAATTGATAATATGTATCCAAATATATTAAACAATGTTAACTTATAAGATATCCCGTTAAATAGACTTTTGATGTCTCATGATGATTTAATCACATTAATGTATCATTTACGTAATCATGGATTATATGAAGGTGATATTCCATAGCCTTTGTAAAATTATACAGATATTACATAAGATCTACCTCCATAGGTTATGTTGTGTTATTTACAGAATACAAGTAGAAGTAAACATCCTGAAATTGCTCTTTAGAATATGAGAAACGAGATTGAACGAAGAAAAGCCCAGTGAGTGTTATGATTTTTAATATTCTGTATACATGGTAAAATTATGATCCTCCCTTACATTTTCTATTAAAACCCAAAATTATATTAACTGTTTATATTATATACTTATCATATTCTGCTGAGGTCGCTGAGTCCGCTTTTCCGGTTTGGCTTTGGAACGCAGCAGGTCGTCGATATCATCCGTCGTTTTCTTCGTTTTCTCTGTCCATGAAGTCTTCTTTGGAAGTGTACCGATCTCTTCTCTTCTTTGATTGGTTCATTAAAATCTTGACTGGCTTTGAGTCCCTTTATTTAATCAATTTTGCTCTGTCTCAGTGGGTCAATTTGTTTGGTGAGTTCATTATATATGTATTCTTCATCTTTTAGTATTAATTTTCTGATTTGTAGTCGTCTTAGCCGTGAATTGGTTATTCGCGCTCGTTTTCACTGAAGAATTGTCGTTGTTGTTTTGAGGGGATTTCGTTCGGGTTGGAACTCGAAGGTCGGCTGGCTGAACGTGTTTGTAAACGTTCTGAGATGTCTGTGAATTTTTCTGAGCGGTATATCTACCAGAATACTAATTTTAGAACTTCACCTAATCAATAAAGAAAATAAATGATGTTTAATAAAAATATTTTTTACTTTTAAAATTATAATATTCTATAATTTATTTTTCATTCAACATATAGAAGTTATATAGTCAAATTCTTCTGGTTGTGCACAATATTTCCCAGTGAGTATCCAATTAGCAGGACATTATGTTAAACATTCCATTTTACCTTTAACATATATTTAACATGTTTAAAGACATTCATCTTCTTCTTATTTATGTAAAACATAATGATCACATGCATTTACACATATTCCATTTTAGTTAAATTTACTGGAAGGGCAAAAAGAAACGCATACATATGAATCGTTTCTATAAATAGCATCGCATTGTAATTTACATTCTTTATCTTATTAGAACTTATACGGCGCGGAGCAAGTATCCACACATTATTTCACATCGTTAAATAAAATGTATAAATTATTACAACTCTAACAATATTTAATTCCTTAAACCTCGTTATAACTACCTGTATCGCATTTGTCAATGCATGTATATTGATTTATCACGTATACTGGGCACTTTTAAATACAAGTAAAAGAATTATTAAAAGGAATAATTAAATCGCATTGTGATTTGCATGTTACATTATTTAAATATTAATTTGGTGAAACACATTCTGATTAACATTAAAATCCGTATTATGTTTAAAGTTAATATATCGGGCAACTTGGAACACAATAGCTCGGCGTTGAATTAAAATATGATGAGCACGTATTTACACAAGTAAGACTGCCTTAGAAAGCTACAAACTAGCATGAAACTACGCATATGCTATTATTGTTAAATTACTTGTCCAAAGGACATTTATTAACACAAAATGTATTATAAGTGAATTAATAATCATTAGGGCATTATTATAAGCACTATTTTGTATCATTTATAACTAATTAAGTGCATTCATCTAGACATATGCTTACATTCACTCCAAATTATTATTGAATAACAAAATAATCTTGACATTGTGAGACACACTCTAATGTTTAATTTATTATAAATTAATTACAATTTTGTTAACATATTTTATCGTTACCATTTGTAGAATAGTAATACGGACATTTATCAACACATTAATTATTTAATACATAATGCGGACAACTCATAACGCAAACTTGTTATTATTATGATTGCTAAAGTAAATCTGGCAATTCTTATATTTAATAATATTTTGAACATTATTCAACACAATAATAAATATTTTTAGGGGTAAATGTATTCTCAATTACTACATATTAAATACAATTTTATTGGCAAGCTCTTGTAACATTATTGTGATATGCTTAACACACATTAACACAATATTATCCATTTTTGTATTGATTTGGTTAGCATTATGGAGTACAGTACATATTTAAATCTATATATTGCAAGCAATTTGGAACGCATTAAATTTCTTATGAAGTGGTTAAATTGTAAAGAGAACATTAATCTGTGCAAGTTACCCCATCCAAACCAATATATTTAGGGAGACATGTATCATAACAAATGTTGTTTCTTACATAACGGGATGTGCAGTTTGTTAAGCAAGTAAATGTTTAATTATATGGCTTATTTGTGTTTTAACAATTATCTAAACACTAAATTATTTCGTTACCAAATAGCTATGTTTAATAATTAACGGATGGACAGTTTTACAAACATAAATATTATGGAGCGAAACCAGTTAGATTCAAATAATCATAGTAGGAGCAAGTGTCAATACAAATATACCTTCCATCAAGTTCTTACTTAACGAATTTTGCACAACTGTCCTAACATATAAATCCATTTTAAAATGGATGATCAACGCACTTACTTCTGCAATATTGATTATCAATAAACTCATACCCATCAACACATTCAGGAATACACCAGAGACTTTGTCCAAATTCTACAAATTTATCTGAGCATGAGTCTATGCAGTATTTTTATTTATCGGTGCTTGAAACTTAAAAATATGGATCGCATTCTTGAACGCATGATTTATTATTTGTATTTTATACGTATCTATCACATTAATTTTTGCAGGTGAATGAATCGTTGAATTATAAATCTTAGATACAACTTAACTAACAAACATTTGTTACGTTGTACTTTAAGATTTCTGGGCATTTATTTACGCATTCTATTGTTTCTCCTAAAATTTATAGTGATTCGCACTTATTTTAGCAGATTTTTTCTCCGTTTGATAATTAATAGATTTTAGGGTTGCATGTTATCGTGCATGCATTATTTTAATCGACGAATTGATTTAGTGAGATGCATGTTGCAACGCAAGTGAATCCGTTATTGAATATAGGGCATTTAGCAACGCATTCGCTGGAGCTGTTGTACAACAATCCATCGGGGCATTCATTAACGCATTATTTCTGGTTTGATACGTTCACGAATAGTACCTCACATGAAGCGACGCAGTAATTTGCGTCTGGCCATACCTAGAAATTTCCGCTTGTGCATGTGTTCACGCATTAGCTGCTTTGTACGAAGTTGTTATTTGTTGAGCAAGCGTCTGTGCATCTTTTATTCGTTTGTGCGTCAATTTCGTAGAATCTTGGGCACACTTCAATGCATGAGAGGTTTTATCCCACGAATTCGTGTCCTGAAACACATTTATTTTTGCAAACGGAGTATAACTGAGAGTTTATGGTTTAATTCTCGAGGTAAAATGAGTCGCACGTTTTTACACAGTGATTATCTCCTTGTCCGACCATTTTAACAAAATCTGTGCACGTTTACTGGCATCTTTTACTGCTTTCGTTCAAAAATGCGTTTTCTCCGCACGTATCAACACACGTTTACCCATTATAGTATATTGGACACGTTTCAACGCAGTAGTTCACGTTATTTTAGTTCAGAATGTAAAGAGAGCACTCGGACAGGCAGTCCTTTTCATTGGGAAGGGTTAAATTCGAGGTGTATATCGGACACGCAGAAATACACGTTTTATTCTAACTGAACAGGGGTTGGCAGGTAGCAGCGCAAGTACCAGAGGCGTTATACGGTAACGGAGAAGTACAGACTGGAGAGCACAGATTGCTCATGTTGACCAGATTCTATGGACACGTTGGAATGCACTCGTTAATCGTAACTTAATTTATTATCGTTGGATTCCACACAGTTGAACAGGAAGTAACGCAGAATTTAACAGAATTAATAGTTTAGAAGCCGGAAGCGCAGGTATCCATACATGTAAGATTTGACTGAGAAAATACGAAATTGGGACAATTTTAAACACATGTGAACGAATTATTGTACGGAATCGCTGGTAAACAAGATGGAAGGCATTAGAACGTATTATTGTACTTATTTCCAGCTGGGCAGGTAGGTAGGCACTACTTATTCGTTCCATTCAGTAAATAAACTGTTAAACAAGTATCTTAGCATATTCTAAACGTAGAGCCAGCATAATAACTCGGACATAAATCAACACATGATAAATTTGTAGAACTGTTGATAAATTTACTACAATTCGCCTAACAAACAAAAGAATTATTATACGGAAGAGTTGTACAAGCATCTTTACACACGAAAGACTCGTTATATAATTTACCTGTTTACGCGCAATTGGTATAACACCTTGTATTACTTATAATGGCATCGAGTCTAACACCAGAGCATGTTGCGCTACAATAATTTTCAGATGTTACGTTATAATATTATGGGCAGGCGCTTGCACAGGTCATATTAGCGAGCACATATTGAGGCATGCACGTCAACTAACAAACGTTATTGAAATTAAATTTATTAGGTGATGTGGAGCAGCTTTGTAGGCATAAGTTTGTGTATAAGAATGGGTAGCTTGGTGTTATGGAGCAGCCTGAAACGCATTATTAAGTTGCGTTTACTATTAATTGAGTGCATGCTGGAATACAAACCTTGTTTGATCCTTGTTATTCCCAGTAGAAATCGCATTTTGAAACGCATAAGTTGAGTCCGTTTTGGTAATTTAAAATAACGTATCCGGAGCACGAGGTAATGCACACGTTAACGGTAGAGACCACTTGATACATCCCGGACCCGCATGTTGACTTGCAGATACAATTTTCGGCGTACATTCCGTTGCATGTGTTTGAGCACGTTTTATCAGGTAGTTAGTATGGTGTTGGGGCTTGGCATATTTTGCACAGTTGTAAATCTGGGAGTGGTTCGTATAAATCTGGGCATGCGCTTGTGCAGTTATTTTGGTATGAGTACCTGTTGAAGTTGCAAATGACTTTTTAAACGTTATTTTCGTTCGTGTAATATTAATTCGGAGTGGGTAAACAGGTTCCTTTCATGTAATCCGTAACAGCCGCGAAACATGAACCGCATATTTTGCTTTGAGTTTGAGTGTAAAACGGACAATTCTATAAACAGATTAAATCAAGTTAGTTTTCAGTGCACGAACTCAAGCACGAATCGTAGTAAGTGATTCTCGAGCAGTTTTTGCAAGCGTTATTCTCATTATCAAATAATTAGCACTTTCTGATGAATACTGGTGTGCAGATATTTGAAGCGGAAGGGGCCAATACTGGACAGGCAGTGAGACAAGTTTGACCTATTTAGAAGTTTGGGCACGAGAGGGGGGCGTAGGTTTCGTAGCCAGAGAGGTCGATTAACGTTGAGTAACGCTACTATTAAGTGCATTTAACGTAGAGGTCGCGTTAAGATTGAGTTATGTGCAAAAATAGGTTTATGGTCGTGTTACGCGGAAGGTCGGACTGGAATTAGTAGGAATTACCGAAAAATGAGAAGGAATAGAGGGAAGCGGTGAAAGCTGCGTTACTCTTTGATTCAATCACATCAGATTTGGATGTAACACCCAGAGTCTAAAATGATGAGTTCAAAGACGAAGTTATGTTGGTAAACAAGCATTTCTCGTAATCACGCACCAACGCAAACATCTACAAATTTTTCTGAGTTCCAGTTAACGTAATCTAGCCTGACACTGCTATATTCGAGAAATTTGAAGAGGAAGCGTAATCGAACAAAGACACATACTAATAATCGCAGGACGCGTCCAACTACAATTTCACATCAAGACGCACTTTCACATTCGAGATTGCAGAGTTGTTAATCTTAATTGCAGAGTATTCACAAATCCGCAAATTATTGATAATTGACACACTTTAATTTAAATTAATAATTGTAAGTGCAATATCTTGTACATTCTAATTTAATATATCAACCTTATCATTTATTATTCTCTGTTTAGTGTGTAGAATATAGTTTATCGATAGTTAAAATATTAACATTATGAGAAGTGGAAAGTTTATTTTAATATTATTAAAAGTTTCAAATATAATTTAATAAAAAACATCCCAAAATGAAGAAATAATTATTAATATATTTTGATTTTACATAATTCACCATTAACATTATTGCCGAGTAAAATAATATTTTTGATACGCTGTTAAAATCCTACCCTGATTGAATAACGATTAAGAAGATATAAAAGAATAGAATATATAAAAAGTGCCGAAAACACCAAATAGTGACGATTTTAGTTTTTGTCTCCTTAGTCGTTATTCATTTCAACCAAGACCACAATACTAAATTTAAGAGCGAACCCCAAACTATTTCACCAAACCATTTCGCATTAAAAGATATTACAAGTTTAAAAACAAATATTTGACATCAACTAATGGTAGTTCAACGATAATACTTTAGGCTTTAAACTTTTTTACTTACTATTTTTTGTACATAAATAATTTAAGAAAAGTATTTTCAGTCAAAAGAAACAACAAAACGACTTCTATTCGTATGGTGCAACAATTTAAACTTTCGCTGACTGATTGTGTTATTTTAATTTATGGCAAGATTGTGCGATATATTAAAATAATTCTTCAACTCCGTTGCCCAGTTTGGCTGATACAACAAAATACTACAAGGTATTAGCCAAAGTGTATTATTCAGCTTGTAAACATGTCAAACGTTTATCAGATTTATTCCCAACTAGGATTATCAGAGCATCTGAATTTTGTTCCAACAAAACATTGTGCCAATCAATCGCTTTATAAAGCGATGCTGCATCATCCATTGAAAACACTATTAATATTGCACTCGCGTTCCTATAGTATAACTAAGTGACTGAATTATATCTTTCTTAACCAGCCGTGTCCCACAGCTCCAATTTAATGACTTCTTCAGAATTCTTCAGTTAAACAGTTTTCCTATAATAAACAGTACCAATATTAAGCTTGTGAATGTCACTGTATTAATCGCGAGCTGCTCGTAGAAGTATGGATGATTTTCCGACAGCGGTCGCACCGAGTGCAACAATTTTAAACACTCTATTCATTTGGAGTGATACACTTTCATAAACTAATAATTAAGAAAATATTTAAACGTTAAAATATTATGTTTTAAATTTTAAATTTCTTTATTTTAAAAACGGAAAATATATGACAATATATTAGTTATATTCTACTATATATATTTAGCATAGTTAGTATAGTTTGGGTACTAAATATTATATGGCATAAATGCAAATCAACTTTGAAAGTAGATTAAAATTAGTTATGCATTTATATATAATAAGTTCTTTCAGTTATTAAAACCAAAGTATTTCTTAGGTAAGTGCTTTGATTCTAATTTCCAAATATTTTCTTAAAAAAGGTTTTTGAGTTTACAGTCTTTTACGCCTTTAATTCCATAATCTATTAATCCTATTTATCTATTAATCCTGTTTAAGTAATCTAACTTTCTAGCTTAGGAATAACAGCTTAAGCGTTCCTATTTTTTTATCTGGTCTCATAAAGTTCAAGATTTTCAGATTTGTATTCCTTATGATTGTAAATGTCCCATCTTTGATTTCTCTCTGATAGTTTTGTAACATTTACTTGTTGGTATTCAGATAACTATCTAGCGTCCCTGACGCTTCACTTTAATTGTATTACAGAGTTTTTCTACTCTTAGTTTATTTTTGAACTTGATTATATTTGTGTTGACTACAATGTCACTTATCGTAATTCATTTTAAACACTTCGCAAAATATATATGCAAGTGAAGTGTATCTTCCTACAGAGTATAGTATTATATTGTTGACATTGATTTTAAATTGCTAGATTTATTTTACAACTATTCCTTTTCTTTTTAGAATAATATTTTGTCTCCTAGTTCTGTAGTATATAGTTTTAAGTTTGTTTGAAAAAAGAATTAACAACTATGTGGGTTCTTTCTAATATTGTTTCAACAGACGAAATCCCGAAGACCGCATATGAGATTATTTGATAGGTTGAAAATTCATTATATAATTTCTTTACATATATGCAGTACATAATAACTTTAGCTTGCTTACAACTACTATGTCAATAATAAAATTTTGGTTCATATAAATAGTTTCTAAATTGGTCATACAGTTATGGGAGGTGGAATTGCTTTTTCTTGTTTACTATGTGAGTAATTATATATTAAAATATTTTGCCACTTCTAATGCGGATGACAAATTCCAATAAATAATCTCAAGTTGGAGATTATTCATGAACTACTCATTAACACAAGAGGGCCAAAAATATGATTTCGATCGTATTAGACCATAATCGACTATTCAAAGTCGGTATTTAATATTCCAAAAAGGAAAAATAGAAATTACCACATGCAATAAAAGGACGGCAATGACAAAAATAAACGCGGTAGAAGATGTTTAGGGAAGGTCAACTAATTCACTTAACAAACTTAGGCAGTTCTGAAGCGTTTGTATTCTCTTCATTTCTGGGTCCAACGGATGAATTCATAAAATATTGTACCAATCTGAACTAGTTATATCACTTGTTTAAGATGTCCCTGTGTAATTTCTACGTTTTAGTCAACAAAACTAATTTATGAAAGATTTTATCTCGAAAATATATGGTAGTTAAGCCTGATTGGAGAAAAGAATAAGAGGATCCAATGATTGGTATACGGACGCAATATGTAATTTATAACTAGTAGCGCAAGCACTGGACCTGCAGAGGACCTCGGTGTTCATCTTCAACTGGGTCAATCTGAACGATTTTAGGTATTTCTTAATCACGAAAAACAATGGAGGACTTTTTCTTTCAATCTCAACCGGGAGCTCAAGATGAAGTATTGGTACTTCGCTTAATTAGAATTATAATTCAGGTAGTTACAGTCGCTTTCATTCTCAATATTCAAATAATGAATGCATTTTTGTTTCTTGAAGAATGGAATCAAGTGGGTTAGTCGGGCCCAGCATTAAATAATATATTGATGCTACTCTAAAACAACAGTTATTTTACTTATGATCTTCCACTTCCATTTCATAATGAGAAATCAATTTTCTTGATTGTTAAATTATACAACGTTAGGTAAAGTTGAAACTTATTATTGAAGTATATACAGAGTTATATACGTTAATTATTGTAGCACAGCTATCCAAGGCTCAACCAGGCCTTGATGTGATTGAAGCACTTTACAAATCAATAGTAAATAGAGTTAATGAGTGTATTGATGAGGAGGGAGAACACACTCATTATTGAGCCGGGCAGTGATATAAGTAAGATTCAAATAATAAACTTCATTCTTCTTCCTAATTCAAAAAAGCATTTCGAGGGCCCACCACTGTATTTTCAACCACAGAAATATCAACTATACTATTATTATTCATAAATATATGTGTTAACTTAGTTAATTTATATAAACGGCTTATATCATTGATATTATTATGCTCTAGATTGAGCCATAGTAATTATGTCAAATTATTAATTGGGCTAACATCAATAATACTATTATTGTTTAACTCTAATTTAGTTATTTACGTTAAGTTTAGAATTGGTACTAAATTATGTACTTTATAATGGTAAGAATACAATTCAGTCAATTTAGCACATTTATGAATTCCATCCAAATTATTAATACTTAAACGAATCGCAAATAACTAATCAACATCAAAAGGGATTTAAGCGAAGTTAATTTAATCGTTTAATAAATCTTTTGGTTCCAAAATAACACTCTTATTTATTATCTTCATTTAAGTGAAGTGTAAAATATACTATTTGTGTATACTGACAATAATCACTTAATTTTCTTTATTTGTGATTATATTTTCTAAATCTAAATATATACTTCAATATATTTCTGATTCTTTCCGCTCTAACCCCGAGATTCATACCAGTAATCCAAAAGATAGTAACAAAGATAACGTTCGAGGTACTGTATTTCGGATATGTAGATTAATAACACATCGATAATATATATCTCACTTCCTCATACGAACGATTAGGCTCGGCGTCCGACGTTAGAGCTGAAGAGGCATTGCTGAAATACCAGCTTTGTTTAGTATGATCGATGATGGGTTCATTTGATCGCGCTTCTCGTTCCTCGCCGCATATTCCACTTCCTGAGATGCGGCTCGGCCAAATCGGTTGCGGAAGGTAAAATCCCCCGGTTCAAAGTGCTGAGCTGGCATCATCAAGGATCGGTATGGCTAAGGACGAGCCTTCAGGATTGGAAAGCGGCAACCGCTCCATTGCTTCCTTAGAAACGTAGGTGGTACGACGCAGGTGGATTCCCGTATAGATCGGCTTACACGAAGCAGCCGCGTTACGCCCCTGGATGCTTGTACCCGAGTAGTTGGTTGCTTTGGTTGCAGGGGTGCGCCTAACGTACATAATGATCATTCACGTGAACTTACAGTTCCTGTACAGAAGACTGAACTAGTATAAACGAAAGTTAGTGAGTGGGATATGTATAATTAAAAAATATGTTATATATATGACGGTTTGAGCCCGTTATGAAAGTGGTGACACGAGTGTGATAGAAGTAATATGATTATTAAGTAGATGTTTTTGAGATGTACTAAAAGAGTGAGCCGATATACATAAGTACTGTTGTAATCATGTTTAAACATTCAAAAAATCTAATTTGTAATATTTTAATCCCAAAATACTGAAATATTTCCACATCAAACATGTATCTATTATGCTCTGTTCAATAAATCTTAGTTGCGAACATCTCAACTTCCGACTAATGTGATGTGGCTTATGAAAAGTTCGTTTCTTTCTATTAAAAGCAGCCGTCAGCATCATCATAAGCAATTTTTTGCTCATAGCTCTAGTACGTAGCAATTAATGGCGGTAAGCTCTTCAAAAACTCTGATATAAATCCCGCGCCGTCTTTCCGCCGTTTACCTCAGCGTAAATCTTCTTCCTCAGCTCCAAACTGCTCTGAGGAGCTTTGCTTCAGCTCAGATCCAGTAAAACCGTTAAAAAGAACCTACAAATCAATTTCCCTTTACGAAGCGGGTCTCTCAACAGTTCCAAAATAACAGGGGGATTGTGGTTCGTGCTGGGCTTTTGGAACAATGGCTGTTTTTGAGAATTCCGTTTTGCGTTAGAAACCAGTAAATACTTTCTGGAGTTAAAAAACTGATTTATCAGAATAATATCTCATGAGCAACTCATTCGACTACTTTACGAGCTACTGCATAGGAGGAGACTTCGTATTCGCGGCAAACTACTTTAACGATAAATTCCAAACAATTGAAAGCGAAATAAACATTAAATACGATTACGCAGCTTTAGAACCAATGTGGAATCAAAAACAAAAAATATAAACAGTTGTGCAGCCTGAAAACTACCTGAAACCATACTAACTACTCAATATAGAGGGAAGCTCGAATATGAAGACACCCGTTGTTGGAATACACACTGACACGAGGAAAACATTCTCCAAAAACACCATTTGGTAAATAAAAAGTTATTTATCCAGAGGAGTTGCAGTATCAGCTGCTATGTACACAGAAACCAATTACCCAAAATTCAAAGCATACCCAGGCACAACACCACTCGATGTCAAGTGCCCAGGAGACGAATCAGACCACCAAGTAACGTTTGTCGGATACGGATACAAAAATGGAGAGGAAGTATGGATTATTAAAAATTCATGGGGTCAAGACTGGGGTGCGAACGGTTATCTTTATGTCCCAATTGGAAAAGACTCATATTGCACCGAAAGATATGCGTTTGCTATTTTACCGATAGGATTCTAATTTAATGAAGAATTATATTAAAATATTGGCAACCACGAAAGAGGTGGAATTTTCGATTTAGATTCTGATAATGGAGAGACCGTAAAAAGGCCGTTACAATAATGGATAGTATGGGTATCTGTTTTGGGAGGAGTGCTCGCTGTAAGCATTATTGTTATTATTTCCATTTACATATCTAAAAAGATTAAAACTAAAAAGGAATATAAGCCAATGATCATAGATACAGCTTTTGAAGTAATGAGATGATATAATACTTTCCTTTATGAAATTATTATTTGGTTAGAGAATTACAAATTGAAATTGAACCAAAAGCTGTTATCAACAAAGAGAAAAACAAACTCCAGTTCGAAAGAGCTATGAGGTTTAGCGTGTGATTACGCGAGAATTTTGATTAGTGAGGAATGTTGTTGGTTTTTTATTGATCATTGGTTTAGAAAGGAAAGGAAATGTGATCAGAGAAAAAGGGTGACATAAACGCATGACTATAAACGTAATTTACGGTGTGATATTCTTATTTTGAAATGAATTATTAATTGAAATATTTAATACCAGGTGTGATGTCTTCTTTCCTATTAAATGAATTATAATTTTTATAGATATTTTTATATTAGAGCAAAAACAGTATATCGGTCTTATATCTTTAAATATTGAAGATAAGAACATGATACTTCTTTTTCCATATAAGAATATAATAAGAAGCTTATAAAAAAGAAATTCTAAAATAATAATCATAATTTGTTCTCAGTATTATAAATAAACGATTTCAAATCTAAAAACTTGTAGTTTAAAGGAACGAGTAATTTGGTAATTGGAACCAGTTTATTTATGTGAGTGTTTTGATTTGATTCGTTGAAAAAATTAGGTGAACAACAATGAACTGTGAAATCCAATTAACGAATTATATCAAATTGATTTTCCATACCAAAGTGATGAGATAAACGAGCCGCATTATAGTTACACCTCGTCGAGTAATAGCTCCTATGAACTATTTAATCAAAAAATAGCACTCAAATATAGACTAGAGAATGAGATACGAACTAGTTGAAGAGTCTGAAATATCAACCGTTTCATAAATGTCTCAAATTATTGATGTTGAGTGTTCGGACACTTTACTATAATTTTAAATATTAACAGGAGAATAATTCGTTGAACAATTACAATAATTTTTGTGATTACTGAATAGAATAAATCAGTTGATTTTGTATAATAAAAGTTAAACAAATAGTTAAACAAGACAGTTATCAGAAGCAACATACTGCAAAGCTTCTGTCATTGTTACGCATTATCGCCAGGTCTATTGAGTGAAAATATGAATGTATAAAATTAATACAAATCTTAGAAAAGATGCCTTAGTCTATTCAAGGTGAGTCTTTACTATATATAGATGGAGTATATTCGCTCCGTGTCATATATTATCTTAACAGTATCAAAAAGCGGAGTCACACAGTTCCATTCTTTCCTGCATGGTGATGATGTACTTTTCGAAGAACTTGATTACGTCTGAGACCTGGCACTCCGTTTGCATGCACGCTTTCTGTTTCACGTAGACGCCTTCGTCTTCTCCGCTGTGCCTGTACCTGATTTTCAGGGTGTCTCCGTATATTTCGAAGGCCATGAAGCTCGCGTAGTCCGGCTGTGCGCAGACCCACTCTTCAACCAGTACGCCTGCGAGTGCGGCGATGACCACGTCGTGCCCGGATACGATTTTAAACACCGTTTTGTTGTTTATGTAGTCCTTAAGGTCCTGTAGGAAAGGGCCAATCGCCATTTTCTGGTACCTCGTCAGCTCATCTTCATTCTAGTGCCTCTGGTACACGTAGCACTAGAGTTAATCTTTTACATTCAGAATCAATTAATAATCTGCTAAATTTAGTGCGTCTGGAAATTTTGTGCCCATAGCATATCTTGCTCTCAGATTATCGGCAAATTAGTTCCACCCAACTTTCCAATTAGTTTTTTTACAATTTTTATAGTTCACTCTATTTAAAATCATAATTGCTTTACACTCTAGCCCAATAACGATGATCTGTCTTACAATTTTCAGCTAAAAATGCTGTATCCATAGTCCACGTTGATACATGAATTTAATTTGTTGACTAAAGCTACCCAAGCAGACTTTAACGTGTGCGATGTGAATTAGTAGATCTCTAGTTTGTAGTGGTAAATATAGAAGAATATAGGCGATTCCAAATTTGATGTAATTTTTCGTGCTAAGCATAACCCTAATCAGCCAGTTAACCTTTGTAACATGAGCCAGGTGCAATATTTTTCACATCAAAGTGGAGTTTGAGAGCTTCCTATTTAATGTGCGGTTCAAAAATTGATTAGAAGTTGATTTTATTATTTTAAAAGCAATTCCAAACAGCTGTATCGTCAGGATATGGAAACAGAGATGTTCTAATTCCATGACGAGTTACTATCAATACTTAACTTGCTGTTGCACAAGCACATAAGTGACTAACATTTAGAGTGTAAAATATTAAATAACTAAATTAATAAAATATCTGTAAATTACAGAAGTTCAGTTCTATCAAATAAATAAATATACTATTTTGTATACTACTCTTCAATTTAACTCACTGTTTGAACATCTCTTTCGATTTTAATGCTTTACTCAGTAAGATCGATTTCAATTTGACGTTCAATTTTTATGTCTTGGGCTCTTAAAAATTCAAGAGTTTTCATGCCAAAGTGTTTTCTTTTAATTGGAGTTTAGAGAGCTTGCTTGGGTTAGGTTTTTTGAGTTTGAGATTTTCTCACTGCTTCACTTTTGTTGGTATTTTGGTACTTTGGTTATACAGGAAGACTATTAGTTGTAACAACCTATAAGATTAATCTGGATTATAATATTCTCCTAAATTAATGATTTAGATATCTGAAACCAAAATAACTAATATCGAAGTTATTTCCCAACAATTATTTCGCTTGAGAGCATTAATGAGGAAACCTACCTACCGTCTGTTATGAAACTTACTTACTTACTTTGGTGCAGTTTGTTGATGCTAAGATTTCCTTGCGACTTCGCTCTTGTTGGTACTTTGTCTCTTTGAAAAAATGAATATATGTTTATTAATTTTTTAAATATATTTTCGCTATCCACTCATGACTAAAAAGTTCCACACTAGGATTATGATACTATTCCTACTCCTTAACATATATACCCAGTACCAAAACTTGGTGGAGATATAACACAACATAAATCTACACTTGTACAATAACCTTTACCAGATAAAATGTTGGTACTTTGTCTCTTTGATTAACCAGAAAGACTATTGTTGTTGCAATTGAAATTGTTCACAACAACTTGTTTTTGAATATTGATAGCTCCTTGGTTCGTCTAGGTATTATCTGTATTCTAGGTGACCTAAGATGGTTGAGTTTATGTTTTCATCTTGGCTTGGATCTCTTGGCTGTGCTGCACTTGAGATTTTTGCCTAGGTTTCTTCTTAGGTTTTACACAAGTATTTTGTGTTCCAGCGTTTGGGTTAGTTGTCTCGTTTACTGGAATACTACTAAATTCCTCTGTTTGATCTATTTTCTATGTTTATTTCTGTTGGTTGATCTTGTGCTTTTCTAGTCTTTTTTGATTCTTCATATCTTTTCCGATAATAATTGGGGTGCAAGTAATAGGCTAGCCATTAACAGTTTCCGTTTGATAATGCCATCTTTTGTGAAAGATATATCAGCTTTGTGCTTTTGGTCAGTTCTGTTGTTATTGTTCTTGCTTACTTCTTTGACTTCTTTAACTTTGCCAGCGTCAATCATTTTATCAGCCAGATTTCTAACAAAGTAATCATGTGTTAAGATGTGATTTCTTTGAAGTTACTTATAGATGTTATTATTTCTTTAAATTGATGAAATTGATGAAATTAGCAGATTAGTCAGTTTTACTCGAAATGGGACATCCTAATTAAAATTATTCTATTTATTTTAAATTATTAACATTAATTTCCACTTCAAACATGCTAAATTTAGCCTTAGATTTTACCAATGCGAGTTATGATCTGTATATGATACGTTTGTATTAAAAATTTGTGAAAGATGGAAAATTATCAATAACTGAGGACTAGAATCTTTAAAGTTTGGCCTTTATATCGGAGCTGAACGTAACATCTTTGGAATTGATTCGCTGCTACAATATAATAGTTGATTTAAGCGATCTAAAGAATATTCAGCACTTGCACCTAAAAACATGTCGCTAGAAGAAGGCCCTCTGGGCGTTCAACTCGCCCACGCTAAAATCACTTGATTTGGAGGACAATACTGTGTCCAATATATCACCCCTCGAGGTGATGACGAATTTAAAAACTTTAAAGCTCCGTTCAAATCACATTACAAACATCCGCGTTCTTTCCAAGCTCACAAATATTGTTGAACTGGACCTCTCCCATAATTTTGTAAATATGACACTGTTAAATTCACTAAAAAGCGTTCGCTCTCTCAATTTGTGTTCAGTTGGGCTCAGGGACACCGGTTACATCGCAGGCCTTGTTGATTTAGTTGAGCTGGACATATCAGATAACAAGTACTTATATATTGATAGCATGCGCACGCTAGTTAATATTGAAAAACTGAACATGTCCAAATGCGAACTCTCGGATATTGAAGTGATTCGGAATATGCCAAATCTAACATGGCTCGATATCTCACTCAACACATCAGTAAATCTATAAAGCCTTAATGGCCTGAATTTAACATATCTTAATGTAAACGAGTGTAGGGTTACATATAATGGATCAAATGTACTCAACACGCTTTGCAATTTGCAAGAATTAGACTTATCCAACAACGCAAATATAAATCTGGATGATATAAGCTAGTTAACAAAACTAGTCATAATAAAATTGACAAACACCAACTTGAAAACCACAGAACTACTTGCTAAACATTAAACGCTTCAAGATGTTGATATATCTTATAATACAGATATTAATATTGACACACTTCATAATTTAAAGCATTTAATGAAATTAAACGCACAATAATGTGGGCTAAAATAAGCTGATAATCTAAAAAATTTGACAGAATTAACATAATTGTAACTCTAAAATAACGCAATCGTTTCAACAAAATTCATAACCAAAATGACTCAACTTACTTAATTAGACCTTTCTAACTGTAATATTGATGACATATCATTTATATAACATTTAGAAAACTTGACGGAGTTAGATCTTTCACAGAATATTAAAATTTAAAACTTACAACCACTTAAAAAATTGAAAAAGATAACTAAATTATAACTATATGGCAACAAGATAAAAGATATATGGGTTTTAAGATATCTAACTAACATAGAAGAATTATGTTTGATGCATAACAAAATAATTGATATATTACCTCTTTAACATTTGAAAAAAATGCAGAAACTTAGCATGAACACTAATCAAGTATAAAGTTTTAATTGCCTCTTACATTAAGGCTGTTTAACTTATTATGGAACTGGTTCGTAAAAATAACCAAAACCCTTAGATGTTTAAATTTCAGTAAAAGCAAGGTATATTAACTTCACATAAGACAGACATCACATATTGTTTAGATAACGGCACATTATTTTCAATAAAAGATACAATAAAAGTACAGTTTATGTTTAAAGTAAGGTTTAAAAGGCATTATATGATTTAATACACTTAACATAAAAAGTTGTCGAACTTTTAAACGCAAATTAAGACTATTATCTATGAAAAGATCATTCAACATCAATGATACTAAAGTAAAATTACATGAGTTATAAATATATAAATATATATAAATTTAATGTGATTAAAGTGATAATAATAGAAATAATAATTGATAACTAATGCTGCATGACGTTACAATTGCAACGAAATAAGGTTAGCGCTACCGAAGAAGGAGATAGTGTCAGGTAACCAGCAAGGCAAGAAGGTGAAGCCTAAAGCAACGCTAGATCGGACGGGCTTGGAGTTACTGTTGACAATTGAAGACTTGGAACAGAAGCGAGTGAGAAAAACAAATATATTCATTCATGCCACGAATATGTTAATTAGATCCATATAAAAGAAAATATGAATGTATAAAATTAAAAATAAATAAGTTGATTTTGTATAATAAAAGTTAAACAAATAGTTAAACAAGACAGTTATCAGAAGCAACATACTGCAAAGCTTCTGTCATTGTTACGCATTATCGCCAGGTCTATTGAGTGAAAATATGAATGTATAAAATTAATACAAATCTTAGAAAAGATGCCTTAGTCTATTCAAGGTGAGTCTTTACTATATATAGATGGAGTATATTCGCTCCGTGTCATATATTATCTTAACAGTATCAAAAAGCGGAGTCACACAGTTCCATTCTTTCCTGCATGGTGATGATGTACTTTTCGAAGAACTTGATTACGTCTGAGACCTGGCACTCCGTTTGCATGCACGCTTTCTGTTTCACGTAGACGCCTTCGTCTTCTCCGCTGTGCCTGTACCTGATTTTCAGGGTGTCTCCGTATATTTCGAAGGCCATGAAGCTCGCGTAGTCCGGCTGTGCGCAGACCCACTCTTCAACCAGTACGCCCGCGAGTGCGGCGATGACCACGTCGTGCCCGGATACGATTTTAAACACCGTTTTGTTGTTTATGTAGTCCTTAAGGTCCTGTAGGAAAGGGCCAATCGCCATTTTCTGGTACCTCGTCAGCTCATCTTCATTCTAGTGCCTCTGGTACACGTAGCACCAGAATTTGTCCTGCATCTAATTAACCAAATCCAAATCTTAATTACTTACCACTCCAGGTACTTCCACTCCCATAGCAGTTCTGGCTTTGAAGTTGTCCGCGAAGTAGTTCCACCAAACGCTCCAGTTCGTTCTCTCTTAAAGATTTTGCAGTTTTTCAATCTGAAAATCGTAGCCGTTTTGAATCACCGCCCAGAATTTGTGGTCGGAATCGCAATTCTCGGCCAGAAACGCGCTGTCCATCGTCCACGTTGAAACGTGAATTGTTTAATTTGAATTTAATTGACCAAGAAGGGACAAACGTGTTCTGTGCTTGTTGGTTGACCTTTAATTAAATGGAGTAAAAAGTGGGTAGAGGGAGACCAAATGGTGTTTAAATGCTAATGCTGAGCATAACCCTGGTCGGCGAGCTGGCCCTTGTAACAGGAGCCGGGTGCCATGTTCTTCACGTCAAAACGCAAATTCAAGGCTGTTTTTGGTGTAGTTGAGGTATTTGACTGAAAGGTGATCAGATTGGACTTGGAACAGCTCCAGAAAGCGGTGTCGTTCGGATACGGGTACAAAGAAGAACGAATCCCATGACGAGTCACAATTATCACCTGAGACGGAGATATACACATCGAAATACAGAAATGATACATTTAAAGAGATGAAAAACGAAATATACGCTGCAAAATTGATCAATATTGAAATAATAGGTATCCACTCCAGCAAATGAGATTAGTTTAGAGTGAGAGTAGTTTAGCAAAAATAAAAGCAAATTTATTCCTAATGGGTTTATAGAGTTGAATTAAATTGATTATTTAAATAAGTGTTGAGTACTACTTTATTATCATTTTTCTTTAGCTGAAATTTTATTTACGTACTTATGAAGTTTGTTGTTGTGCTTTTGCATTTTATTTAAGTTGGATTCACTAACTTCATAGCAAGTCTAGTAATATTGCAGTTAACCTTCAATTTGATTTAATTGAAATTTGTTTTAATCTAACAAAAATTTAAGATTTTCTTGATAGAATGAATAAATATCGCTTTACGAGCATCTAGTGGAGTTAGTCACATTATTTAACGCCATCCCGTTTATTTTAGTTAGATTATCTTCTGTTTACTATTTACCTATCATAAAATTAAATTAAGCTATGCTATTTTATTCAGGTTCATTCGAATGTTCAACACTGTTTCTTATAGAATTTAATCCATTAAGTATTTAAGGCGGTTGACCGTTAACTTTGATCAATTTTGAAATATAGTTATACATCTAAAGTGGTAAAATTATTCTAACATATTATTTACATTAACACATTTGTAGTTATTTATTTTGCTATTAAATTTGGAATTAATTTAATGTGAATAATTCATAATAATTCCATATATATTGACTTGGTTATTTATATTCTAATCGAGCAAACCATGAATAATATTAATGATTTGAGTTATGAATTTTAGTTAAACAGAATATACGATTTGTAAATATTTATTATCGAATCATTCAATAACATAGAACTCGTTTCCATCGTTTTGTTTGCTTCCATCATTTTTAAAACGTATTACACGAGTGTGACATGGCTGTATATTCCATTAATCATATACTGTTATCCCATAGCTGTCTTAGCTTATAAATACAGCAGTATGTCCACCTAATTTACCATCATAGAAATATCCTTTTGATTAACTGTATTGGAAAGAAGCGATACAAGTACCCTATAAAATAGAATTGCCTTATACTTTCATACCTCTTTGCCACTGGTTGGTAGTTTTCAGTATCCACGGTTGAACTAATGCGACACAATCATGATCTATTCCATACCACTCATTATTTTTAGCAGCTTTCTCAAGTGGGGCTAAGTTTGCAATGTAATTCAAATGGCTTGAATTTATCGTAAAAGATGAGTTGGTTTAAAAGTTAAGATAAATTGGAAGTTTTGGATCGACTTAGTACGAGAAGATATTTGCAGTGCAGCTTTGGCTACCATTGCAAACAATTTTGTGTGATTCATTGTTGTAAATTGGCATAACGCTGGATTATGACCAGAATACTGTTAATTTTTTCGAGCTTATGTTTGTGAACTTCATTTTCAGGCCTTTTCCGGCGCTTGGATCAAAGAATGCGCTGAAGTAGTCGCAATCTTGGCCGTCTAGTCTATTAAATTTACCAGTTACACCCTCTTGTAATTTATATTGCTTTTAGAAGTTCAAAATAGTTGCGAATGCTCCTACTTTTTTGTTTCTTTGGATTCTGGTGTAAAATAGCTCGCCTTACTGAACATTCGCTGAAACTTCATCAGCTGTAAGTATTGCTTCGTAAACGGTGTCTGAAATTTTCGTAACGGTTCCAACATCTGAGTTCGGCTGTCCAAACCCAATACTAAGCTTTTGGTACTAAGTGACTAAATCTTCTCCTTCAATTCTGACCACCAAATTAGCACTTGGGATTTAATGGTCGTCAAAAGTGTACTAATCGTTTTATCTGACCAGTAAAACCGAGTTTTGAACGTCAGAACCGCCATTTATGTTTATTTTTTAGCTTATTCCTTCCTGAGTGAATGAGTTATTAACGGTGAAGTAAATGCTATACATATAATGGGTGTAGTTTTACTTTAAACTGTGCGTAACTGGGAGCCAGGCCGTTTGACCGAGTGAGACACCTACTATTGACTGGTTATTAATGTATGCGTCAGGGTAATCAGCTGGGTTAATGTCAAGGTAGTAATCGTACGCTTCAGATTTGAAGTCAAAAGTGGTGTAAGTGGGCACTTTAATGTTATTCGAGTAATTTGAGATTAGTAAAATAGCTGGTACTGTGAAATTATCATTAACGGCTGAAACAGCTACAAAATGATCACCAGCGTGAAGCGGAGTTATGTAGTTGTCATAGCAGTGCATTTAAGCGGACAAACTCGAGCGCTACTCAACATTATATGGCACTGGGCTGCTCATATTCTTCTACGAAACCAATACGTATGCTGGAACACCCCTTAAGGAGAAGTAAAGATAAAGGTAACCCGGAACTTTGACTTTATCCTCCGGAATGATGAAACTCTAGAAATTATGCGCATTACCAAACTCAGCAGTCGTTTCATTCACCCTCTCATTGGAGAAACTAGCATAAATTAACGAATCTGTTGAAATATGAATATCCATGTTATCATGACATATCGGAATCATGAAATAAGTGTCTTTGTTAAAACCTGTATTAAACTACTGATTTTAAAGCAATAAACGAGAGTTGGTGTATGAAATACTAACTTACTGATTTACAGTACCAAGATTTGTGCACTAGAATTAAACTTTAACTGTACCAACAGCCATATCATTAAGATCAATTCTATTATTTAGTGGTAACATTTTTGACTTATTTGTGGAATCTGTGACTGAACCGTACCACTTTGTTCCATCTAATGACTCAACAGCAAGTGAGAAATAGTATTCCTTATTCTCGTGTTTGAGTTCAAAATTAGCAATACTATCAAGAGAAGTACATGTAAAATTGTAAATCTCAGATGGTTTTAATGCAATAAGTAGAGAAGTAGCAAAGCACAACATATTGTTGGGAGTGAAAAATCAATTATTTTATAGTGTGTTAATTTAATATATACAATGTAAATCAATAACATATACAATGATTTGATTATGTTTTTCACATCACGTTATCTTTGTTATCTTAAGGAATGCAATAATTATAGTATATCTGGGTGTATTAACTCAAATATAATCGCATCTAGAATATTTTAATTGTACTATTAAATAGATACAATATAGAATCATTAATTCACAAATTCTAAAGATATCTGTATTTTTACTAATTAAAAGAAGATATATCTATATAAATGAAAATAAAATAAAATGTACGTTAAAAACGTACTATTGTCATCTATATACGTTAATCAATCAATTTTTACGTTGTGTATACAGTGGTGGGCCCTCGAAATGCTTTTTTGAATTAGGAAGAAGAATGAAGTTTATTATTTGAATCTTACTTATATCACTGCCCGGCTCAATAATGAGTGTGTTCTCCCTCCTCATCAATACACTCATTAACTCTATTTACTATTGATTTGTAAAGTGCTTCAATCACATCAAGGCCTGGTTGAGCCTTGGATAGCTGTGCTACAATAATTAACGTATATAACTCTGTATATACTTCAATAATAAGTTTCAACTTTACCTAACGTTGTATAATTTAACAATCAAGAAAATTGATTTCTCATTATGAAATGGAAGTGGAAGATCATAAGTAAAATAACTGTTGTTTTAGAGTAGCATCAATATATTATTTAATGCTGGGCCCGACTAACCCACTTGATTCCATTCTTCAAGAAACAAAAATGCATTCATTATTTGAATATTGAGAATGAAAGCGACTGTAACTACCTGAATTATAATTCTAATTAAGCGAAGTACCAATACTTCATCTTGAGCTCCCGGTTGAGATTGAAAGAAAAAGTCCTCCATTGTTTTTCGTGATTAAGAAATACCTAAAATCGTTCAGATTGACCCAGTTGAAGATGAACACCGAGGTCCTCTGCAGGTCCAGTGCTTGCGCTACTAGTTATAAATTACATATTGCGTCCGTATACCAATCATTGGATCCTCTTATTCTTTTCTCCAATCAGGCTTAACTACCATATATTTTCGAGATAAAATCTTTCATAAATTAGTTTTGTTGACTAAAACGTAGAAATTACACAGGGACATCTTAAACAAGTGATATAACTAGTTCAGATTGGTACAATATTTTATGAATTCATCCGTTGGACCCAGAAATGAAGAGAATACAAACGCTTCAGAACTGCCTAAGTTTGTTAAGTGAATTAGTTGACCTTCCCTAAACATCTTCTACCGCGTTTATTTTTGTCATTGCCGTCCTTTTATTGCATGTGGTAATTTCTATTTTTCCTTTTTGGAATATTAAATACCGACTTTGAATAGTCGATTATGGTCTAATACGATCGAAATCATATTTTTGGCCCTCTTGTGTTAATGAGTAGTTCATGAATAATCTCCAACTTGAGATTATTTATTGGAATTTGTCATCCGCATTAGAAGTGGCAAAATATTTTAATATATAATTACTCACATAGTAAACAAGAAAAAGCAATTCCACCTCCCATAACTGTAAGATTGTGTATATACACGAAAATAGGTTACAAATTGAACCAAAAACTGTTAGCAACAAAGAGAAAAACAACTCCAGTTCGAAAGAGCTATGAGGTTTGGCGTGTAATAACGCGAGAATTTTGATTAGTGAGAAATGTTGTTGGTTTATATATCATTGGTTAGGATCATTGGTTAGGAATGAAAGGGGAAATGTATGAAAATGTGGTGATCAGAGAAAAAGGGTGCATCTGTTGTTACATAAAAACGCTTTGGCTTGTTATAATGTCTCATTTTAATCACTTTTACTTAACTAAATGATTACTAAAATTATCATAACACCTTTATATGAAGTAAGAATTTGTTGCCATTTCATTCGTTATTTTCAAATTTAATATTAATAAGACAATTAATTATTTTTAAGTTTGAAGCTATATACACTATAGACTTATAAATAACTAAAAATTAAATAATCACTCCATCTTTTTCACTCCATTTAGTCCGTTTAGATCACACTATTTAGATTAAAACCTGTAAACTGTAAACTTCCTGTTAAAGTGGTATTGGACGACCCCATTTTTTCGGGAGAGACACAATGGTTATCAATCGTTGATGATTAAAATTATAATCGTTTTGATCGTCTAATCGTATATTTTGAATTTTAATCGACTTTTGGTTGGTTTTATGATGTTTTATGTAAGATATGTAAATCAACAAATTATTACATCTCATTTCACTAGCTTTATCCAATATTTTAACAGTTTATTGAAATGTACAATCATTTTCTTAAGGTTTGTTTCACTTACATCATTACACGACTAAAAATAATCTAGTTTTACAACACATGCCTACAATTCACATCTATTCTAATTTAAAAGATATTTAAGGCTTTCTTAGTAAAATGAGTAAACTTCGCTCTATGAACATCGGTCTGAACTATTTTGTATTGTGGAAGAGCTGTGAGCACTGTAAGCATTGTTATTAATATTACCAATCAACTTATTAAATTTACTTACACTATCCAATTCTAATTCAGAAGATCTTCGTTCTACACTACTTCTAACAGATGATAATCCACATAATATTTAAGGTGGTTATGTTTACTTTATTATTTTTGTTATATAATTATACATTGTGTTAGAAGTGGAATTACTTTCACTATACGTTCAATAAGTTTTCAATTTCAATAAGATTACAAATTAATAGAATTTTAAAGATATGATCTAATTAAACAATACAATTCAAACAAATTTATCGAAATATTTTCACAACTATTTTTAATTATTGAAATATATGTATGAAATATATCAATAAATATATTATTAACTTAATAATATAGATTAAATTAGTATAATAAATTAGTATAATAAATTAAATTCATTACGTAATTGGACAATTAACGAGATTTTCAAAGCGTTGGCAAAGATTTTCATATAAATCTGAAACATTGTTAAGCTTTTGCGTGAATGCGATCTATTTTTGTTTTATATATTGTGTTAGAATTTCAATGTTCTATGAACAAATTTCAATATCTTTAGCAACCGTGTCCATTTGATTTCTATATAAGTATTCGAAGGTAAGTTTCTCTATCACGCTTTAATTTTGTTTGCTCATAAATTAGCTGTGGTATGCATCAAGTTCCTCGTTTTCTGCTTTGAACATCTCCAGCTCCAGCCCGTGTTTTCCTATTCCAATGTATTACTAAATGTTGTTGTAGTGCAGTTTAACCCCGTTTTTGAAAACTCTCACCTTTGAGCTGCTCATGTTTACAACCCAGACGTGCTCGCAGTGCTCCGTGTGAACTACTAATAAACCACTAGAGAAAGAAACCCAGAAGGCGTTATTGGTTTTAACGATCTGAGTCTGATTCAATTCGCTGTCCATTTTGCAGATTTCTTGATTCAATATATTGAACACGAAGACGCTGTCGCAGAACTGGTAAACCTGACCAAAGAACTGTTTAATGAAAACGAGCTTTTCATCAACTAACTTATAAATTGATGAATTATTTAGAATATAAACAATTCCGTTTAGTGTGAATATACGGGCGAACAATTAACAATCAAAATTTAACGTCAATGACGAAATGGAGCATATGTACATTTATTTCAACTATGGAGTGAGTTTAGTTAACCAGGTAGATCCCAAAAGCTAATAAACTTCACCGTTACACAATACAGATTAATATAAATGTGAAATACAACCTTATAATTTAAAATAACTTCTTGTTTCAGTATCATAGCCGGAATAACACGCATCCACGTAATTGTGCCTATTATCCTGTGCGACACCGTGTTTAATCAAAATTGCCGATTTGCTGTTTATAAAGTAATAGTAACCATCTTCAAACGCAAAGTACACATTTGGTTTGAGACAAATTAAATGACGCCACTGCCAAAATTTTAGAGTCTCTACTTATTTAGCTGGTCGTTATTTGAATACATAAATTTATTAACTTTATAAAGATTACGGTGGAACAATGCCATTATTTTTAAGTATTACACACAAGTATTGTTTATAAATTTCCCCCATACGGTAAATATATTCTGAAAATGCGTTTTAAATCTGCAAAGGAAACTGATCTCCGAACAGCTCAATTAACTTCTAATCACATAATTGAATCCCCGAACTTCCTTATACCAAAAGCTAAAATATCGATGGCCCATCTCCAAATTTGTGTTTGAGGCTTATATCAGAGTTCACCACTACTTTTTTATTAATCATGTCAACTACGTAAACATTTTAACAATTATTTGAGTGAACGATGAAAGTTCCACCTTGCGCCAGAGAAACATTGACAGCATTTTCGGTTTTGCATATCAATTCATAACTTAAATCGTCTTTCATGAACGATATTTCCTATTTCTTCTGATCAAATATTATGATATTGTTACAAAACTGAAAGAAATTACCATAACATTCTTTCACCAACTTCAGTTTATTGTTATGCAGAATATACAAGCACTTATTGTTATCATGCACATATAACTCATTATTAAAGCTGAACATTCTGCTATAAAACGTATATTAATCAGTAAAAAGTAACTAAGGTATGGTTGTAATATGTTCTATTTGATTATCACTATTATCACTTAATTGATAAATATTTTTCGCATACTAAAAATACATCTAATTTTTACAAATACACATTGTATACAACTTAGAGCAATACATTTCATTGTTTTATTGTATTTGAGTTTATGTTTAATATTGCTCTGATATATCAATTCTATAAGTGACATTTTAATATATTATATCTATTGTACTATTACTGGTTCGTAGATATAAATTTACATCTGGATGTAATTTATTTGTATGAAGCATTTTGATCATTGAAGTGAAAATATTTTTTGTTTAATATGCTGTTAATTTAATTTAACAATCTGTATTATGATGAAAACACTAAATATGACTTTAATCGAGATTTAGTCCGTATATTATTACGTACATAAAGACTGACTACAAAATTGTAAAATATTGAATAATAAATGGAACTATTAACTAAAATTATATACTCCTAGCTCATAACTAACAAAAACGACTCACATAACTGCAAAATTTAAAGAACTATCGAGGAATTCATGGCCCTTGTCACTAACAACGAGTTCGGAGCCCTCTCAATTGTAATATTACCAATTCTATTGTTTCAATATTTTAATTATTTTTTATTTATTGAAATATTAGTAACATTAGTATATATTATCAATACCTTTTTAAATATTATAAACTATAGCCATCCAACAATAGACAATAAGAGCACTTTTGACAATAATTGCCAATAAGACAATCATTGTCTCTATTGTGTACCACAATTACAGATAAAATGACAATAAGATTTTTGTCACTTTTTCTTTAATTCTATTTTACAGTATTTATACATCTAATATATTGTAAATTTAATTTTAGCATCATATTCCAAACATATTCACTATAATATGAAGTCAAATAAAATATTTTGATTTTCGTCGTTTTTGTTCATTTTCTTATGGCTAAAATGAAGCTTAGACAATAAGAGGCAATTATAAATTATTGAAACAGTTTTTAGCTTTTAAATCATAATTGTAAAGATTGACTTTCAAGTTGCATTTATTGAGGTGTGGAAAATATTGGAGCGCGAACATTTATATTTTATGCATATATGTGTAAAATATTCCACTTTAGCTATGTTATGCTCGTATTGTCCTATACTTCATTGTATTCTATTGTCTGGGACAATGAAAAACCCTTATTGTGCAATAGAAAATAGACAATGGATGGCTATATTATAAACCACTATTTCCATATTCATCGAAAATGTCCTACCTACCTCGATGAGTTCACCGTCAAAAATCCGGCCCTTTTCACCAAAAGAGCCGCCAGTTGGTTCCTCTCAATTGTAACGTTATCTATACATTTTATATTTGTTTCAATATATTTTTTATTTATTGAATATAATATTTTATATTGAAATATTAGTAACATTATCAATACCTTTTAAAATATTATAAACCACTATTTCCATCGAAAGTCATAGTGATCATTGGTTTAGAAAGGAAAGGAAAAGTGATGATCAGAGAAAAAGGGTGACCAGTATAGACGTAATTTACGGTGTGATGTCAACTTTCATCGAAAATGACCATCTCACTTCTTAGAAACCTTTTCCTTCTTCTCCTTTTATCCTCAATTACATTCAAAATATCCTCCCAAAATAACATCCTTCAAAATATTTTGTAATATAAGATTGAGAAAAAATAAAGTTAGTTATGTATCACTTCTTAGAAGCCTTTTCTTTTTTCTCCTTCTTCACTTTTTCCTTCTTTTCTTTCTTATTCTCAACAACTTTTAATATTTCCTCTCCAAAATAAACGTCCTTTAAAACATCATATTTCTTCGCGGGTGTTCCCATCATCTCAGGTAGAACATTCGAAGAGTTCACCGTGAGAAATCCGGCCCTTTTAACCAAAAGTGCCGCCAGTTCAGAGCCCTCCCAATTGTAATATTACCAATTCTATTTCAATTTGTTTCAAAATATTATTTATTTATTTATTGAATATAATATTTTATATTGAAATAATATCAAATAACATTATCAATACCTTTTTAAATATTATAAACTATTATTTCCATATTCATCGAAAATGAGATTCTCACTTCTTTGAAACTTTTTCCTTCTTCTCCTTTTATCCTCAATTACATTCAAAATATCCTCCCCAAAAAACATCCTTCAAAATATTTTGTAATATAAGATTGAGAAAAAATAAAGTTAGTTTTGAACTCACTTCTTTGAAACTTTTTCTTTTTTCTCCTTCTTCACTTTTTCCTTCTTCTTTTTGTCCTCAACAACTTTCAATATTTCCTCTCCGAAATAAACGTCTTTCAAAACGTCATATTTCTTAGCGGGTGTTCCCATCATCTCAGGTAGAACATTCGATGAGTTCACAGTGAGAAATCCGGCCCTTTTCACCAAAAGTGCCGCCAGTTCAGAGCCCTCTCAATAACATTATCAGTAACATTATCTATACATTTTATATTTGTTTCAATATATTTATTATTTTATATTTATTGAATATAATATATTATATTGAAATATTAGTAACATTATCAATACCTTTTTAAATATTATAAACTATTATTTCCATATTAATCGAAAATGTCCATCTCACTTTTTAGAAACCTTTTCCTTCTTCACTTTTTCCTTCTTCTATTTCTCAACAACTTTTAATATTTCCTCTCCAAAATAAACGTCTTTCAAAACGTCATATTTCTTCGCGGGTGTTCCCATCATTTCCGGTAGAACATTCGATGAGTTCACCGTCAAAAATCCGGCCCTTTTAACCAAAAGAGCCGCCAGTTCAGAGCAAAACAAACTGGAACTGTCTTCGGTGCAGTTCAGCCTCCACTCGGCGAAGAACATCTTCCACCACTTGACCTCGTAGTGGACCCCGATCACGTCCGTCCAGGTGATTTGTGCTGGTTTGTTGTTCAACTTGCGCATGCGGACGGAGCCGGGGTAATTTTATACTGTAACGTCAAGTGGAGTGATCAGCACATGCGGCCAGTGGGCCTCGATGCTGAACGGCCTAATAATTTCGTCGTCATAAAATATGCCCTTCTTCACCTCAGATAACGTTTCGCTGCTTACATTCGGGAACTTGCCAGAATCTGCGAGATCGTGCAGCTCCTTGCCTGAAATGTGAATCACGAAGCCGCAATGCGTAATCTTGAGCGGATTGCGAATCGTATTGAACTTCTGCAAAATCTTGAAGAAAGCTGGACCAGAATACAACACAACCGTATTTTCAGGAACAGTCTCGCAGTTTATCTCCTCGATAATCTTCTACTACGTCACCACAGGCAACGAATTCTTGGGATTTGCGGATTTTTGCAGAACGGTCATTAGTGAAGTGTAATTTCTACTACTAAATAAATAAAAATGAAATATATTATAATTAAAATTAGATATTACTAGCTTCTAAAAATAAAATCGAAAATTCAAATTGAAGCATCCTAGATTTTACAACGTGATTTTACACTAAATAACAACTGTCAACTCAGTTATAAGGGGATATGAAGTTTCTCCCATATTCAATCCGTTATTTAATTATTTAACTTTTATTTTATTTTTTGAACTGAGTAATATCAATTTTTGCTTACAGGTCATGTAACCTGTAAGCAAGGAATAATCCGTAATAAAGGTTAATGAATGAAATTAAACTTGTTTAGTGAGTCATTTTACAGTGGTGGGCCCTCGAAATGCTTTTTTGAATTAGGAAGAAGAATGAAGTTTATTATTTGAATCTTACTTATATCACTGCCCGGCTCAATAATGAGTGTGTTCTCCCTCCTCATCAATACACTCATTAACTCTATTTACTATTGATTTGTAAAGTGCTTCAATCACATCAAGGCCTGGTTGAGCCTTGGATAGCTGTGCTACAATAATTAACGTATATAACTCTGTATATACTTCAATAATAAGTTTCAACTTTACCTAACGTTGTATAATTTAACAATCAAGAAAATTGATTTCTCATTATGAAATGGAAGTGGAAGATCATAAGTAAAATAACTGTTGTTTTAGAGTAGCATCAATATATTATTTAATGCTGGGCCCGACTAACCCACTTGATTCCATTCTTCAAGAAACAAAAATGCATTCATTATTTGAATATTGAGAATGAAAGCGACTGTAACTACCTGAATTATAATTCTAATTAAGCGAAGTACCAATACTTCATCTTGAGCTCCCGGTTGAGATTGAAAGAAAAAGTCCTCCATTGTTTTTCGTGATTAAGAAATACCTAAAATCGTTCAGATTGACCCAGTTGAAGATGAACACCGAGGTCCTCTGCAGGTCCAGTGCTTGCGCTACTAGTTATAAATTACATATTGCGTCCGTATACCAATCATTGGATCCTCTTATTCTTTTCTCCAATCAGGCTTAACTACCATATATTTTCGAGATAAAATCTTTCATAAATTAGTTTTGTTGACTAAAACGTAGAAATTACACAGGGACATCTTAAACAAGTGATATAACTAGTTCAGATTGGTACAATATTTTATGAATTCATCCGTTGGACCCAGAAATGAAGAGAATACAAACGCTTCAGAACTGCCTAAGTTTGTTAAGTGAATTAGTTGACCTTCCCTAAACATCTTCTACCGCGTTTATTTTTGTCATTGCCGTCCTTTTATTGCATGTGGTAATTTCTATTTTTCCTTTTTGGAATATTAAATACCGACTTTGAATAGTCGATTATGGTCTAATACGATCGAAATCATATTTTTGGCCCTCTTGTGTTAATGAGTAGTTCATGAATAATCTCCAACTTGAGATTATTTATTGGAATTTGTCATCCGCATTAGAAGTGGCAAAATATTTTAATATATAATTACTCACATAGTAAACAAGAAAAAGCAATTCCACCTCCCATAACTGTATGCTGCATATTCATGATACATAATAAACTATATAAATAACTACAATAGTATTACCAGCTTTAATTCAATTACATATCCTGTTTATAAATGAATTATTTTACATTACGCTATATTATTTGTAATTTTTCACAATCTTAAAGAATCTGCTATGTAATCTTAAACCAAAACATATTCTTTGAAGGTATTATAAATTGTAAAACATAAATACACTCCACAATGATTAAGAATAGTGTTCATTCTCGTAGTAGGTATTTAAAGCCCGTTAAACATATATCACCTTTATTATAACATAGCCCATCGGTGAATGATTTAAACAATTCAATGATGATGTAACGTAACAGTGATTTATATCTTGCCAGCGTAAATATTTAATCTTACGCAACTCTAGATTTCGGTCTCAATAAATTAACTCTAAGTTTGGATAGTACCGACGAACGTCAATTTTATAAAGAAGTTGAAACGTTAAATTGTAGTTTTAATTCAACATAGCTTATATTGGATATATAATCTAACATAAGGTAGTTAAATACATTACTAGAAACTATTAAAACAGTCCAATAACAAAATTTAATTAACCAAAATGAATTGAAAGCAATGATTAAAATTTATAGATTATAAGAAAGAGACATTAATTTGTATTGTAAAATGAGGGAGGTATACAGTCCTTAAGTTTTGTGAGTCAAATATAATTATTTATAACTTAATTTTATTTGAATTTGAATTTACAATTTCATGAAGTCAAGGAGGTGATGCAAATATCATGTGTTTAAGTCAAGTTTTTGAACCATAATCATTCTAATTCGAAATTTTTGTTTATAAGGAAGTTGAAAAGGTAACCTTATAAGCAAGTAAGCACCTACTGTGGTCGCCAAGCCAACTTTGATTTCAAAAAATACTAACTATTTCAAAACTATTTTTTGTATTAATTTTAACTATATATTAACTCAATGTTTAGTAGCGTCTCCTTTCTATTTTATTACTTCTTCTAACCTTTTGGGCATAGAGTCAATCAAATGATTGATGATATCTAACGAGATTTACTCCAACGCCCTCTTTACTTCTTCATTTAATAAGTCATATGTGGTACATTCTTCAGGGGAAATGTTTGACTTCAGTGGATTCCAGCAGTGAAAAAGTGGATTTAAGTCTGGACTCATTACTGGAAAGCGATAGAGCTCAATGTTGTTAGCAGTATAAAAGTTTTTCATATACTTACTAAAATGTGTCGGGGCGTTATCTTGTTGCAACTTCAAGTTATGCTATTAAGTGATGGAAGTGTAACTTGTCTGAGAACTTAAGAATTGACAATTGAATTCATGGTCGTACCGCACGGCATAAACCATAATGGACCCTTATATCTATAGCTAATCGTACTATAGATCATGCACGAAAACAGTCCATATTTTACACTTCGAGAAAATACTTCGGATTCCACTCGTCTTTAGGTGTTCTGAGCACTCTACTCGCTCGATTTGCATAGCATTTTGAGCGATACTCATCGGTATACTAAAAAGTTCTCCAATATTCAATTGGTTGTTTCAGGTTCATTCGAGCAAAGTTCAAACTTTCCAATTTATGCTTTTCGGTAAGTTTTGGCTTTATCTTAGCAACATAGAAGCTTAAACTGAATTTGGCCAGGAGACGAGATACCGTTGTTAGAGACATGGAAATTCCACGAAGGGCTTAGTATTTTTCAGCTATGATTCGTCGAGTTTCGAATCTATGGCTCTGGCGATATTTAACAACGCGAAAATCTCAGCTTAGTCAAATTTTCTGACACTATTATCGGCATGAGAAGCTTCTAGCTTGCCTGTAACTTCAAAGTGCTTAAAAATGGAATAAACAGTTTGGAGACTACATTGAAGGCAACAAGCAATGTATTTCTTGGTTGCAACAGTTTGTGATTCTGTTTCTCACATTCTCATCATTATGCGACGCTCTTGTATTGTGATCCGTCGGCTTCGTGTGTGCTTCGTCATTTGAAGGATGAAGTGAAAAAGAAATGAACCGCAGAATTAATTGAATATGTTATAATTAGCATAAATACAGTGATTTAATTTTCAAGCGCAATTATTACATAAACATTTGTTAAAATCAAAGTTGGCTCGGACACCACAGTAACAAAGTTATGTAGTAATATTAGTTATTCATACAAATTGTTCCATTGACATTATTTTGTTAGATTTTACTGTTCTAGTAAAGTTATATGTAGCTATCACATGAATTCCAATTAACAATTTAATATGTCCCAAGAACTTGGTACTTTGAAACAGCTACATGATTTGATTAGTTGAGATTTCGGAAGAAATAATGAGATTATGATATTTTCGTTCTATATAGGTATTCATGATCATAATATATGCTATATTGTAATCATAAATGAAATTATTGCGCCCGAACCCGTCCAGATCCTTCCTCCACCCCATATGAAAAGAGTGTTCCAGTTTAACTCACAAACTAGATAGAGACATGCGAATTTGTATAATCGTTAGTCTAATTGATTAAAAACTATCTATAGCCCATGATTGCGATACCACTAGTTTGAAATAATTGATAGTTGAATAACTATATGAATAACCGCAATAAAACCCAAATAAATAGGGGATCTGTGTGTAGTTAAATATCTATATTAGTATTATCCATAGAGTTTTCTATTCAATATAGATACTGATTTAAAGATATAATATTGTCATATTTTCATAATAGCAAAGTGGTGTGAAAGAGAATGCACTGTATAAATAATTACTAATAATTATATACAAAATCAACAACTTATATAATTGGTCAAATTTTGTATTCTGTCTATTATTTGACCAATATTAATAATTGATTTCACAATATAGTAATATTATAGAATTATATTGAAATATGATATTTAAATGTTCACTCCAACATGAAATATATTTTCGTATTTGTAAAATTACTGATATAGAATACGTTTAATTTCGTGACAATATAAACATAGAATAATAAATATACATTAAATGTAAGTAGATTAGAGGGATTACTTAAAGTTATAAAGTTAAACAAAATTTGTGAGACTAATATATATTATATATTTAACTAGCGGTATATTTATAATTTATACTTATGTATATATTTATATCACTATTATGCAAAATCGCTTACACAACTAGAGTCATTTAGCAATGTTTACAAATCAAATATAGAAGTGAAATAATCAAAATAATGTCTTATATCTATATATGAATGCAAATGTTTATATATATTTTAATATCCATTTGTAAATTATTATTTTACAATTTATTAACACTGTATTAACATTTATTTGAAGTTAATGAGAAAGTTTTGAGTCAAATGTACACTCAAAAATGAAAGTCAATAACCGCAAATTTAATATTTCCTTTTAAGGTAAGGCTAATATGACGAAAATAAACCAGTCCCCAAAATTTAAATAGGCCTGTCAATAGTGTCGGAAAATGGCTACATGGCCTTCAAATCAAAGTACGAAGTTCCCAAGAAACATGACCAGAAAATGCTATTTATTATGTGACTGAAAATCTTAGCATATTTCAAAATAAATCCACTCCAATCATGCTTCCATCTATTGTGTTAGTGATAGTAGATGGTATGGGTCCGACTACCATGGAAGCTGCTCGTATTGTTGAGTATGGCAATTCTAACAGTTCTTTCATCAATTTCTTCGATTCTGTTAGACCTGTTTCAACTCAGAACATAGATAATAATTTGACCGATTCTGCGGCTGGTGGTACTGCGATTTCGACTGGGTACAGAACGGCTAACGGCCGTTTGGGAATGGATGAAAACGGTGTTTCACTTTAGAACATGGTCGAGTATATGAGGGTGAATCATCCCGAGTACGTTACTGGTGTGATATCTAAGGTGTATTCCGGTCATGCGACTCCAGCAGCGTTTCTTGTCCATTCAGGCGATCGTCAGAACAGCGGGAACATATACCAGTCCATGCTCGATTATTCCAAGGCCGATTTGATAGTTGGTGCCGGCTACGAACACGCGAAGCCCTTCGAGTCCAAATTCAAGGCTCAAAAATATAATTTCATCACTCCAACCGCGTTCAAAAATAACAAGAACATAATTAACGAAACCTCGCTCCCATTAATCACCACCATGGACGACTCCGAGTACATCCCCTTCTTCATGGACGAGCCCGAGTCCACTTTGATAAGAGTAGTTCGCTAGTCAATTAGCAGACTGAATTAAACTGGTCCTTTCTTCTTAATGGTCGAGTGCTCTCTGGTTGACTTCGGAGGGCACGAGAACAATGGAACAAAAATGATCGGTGACATGATTGAAGCGGATATGCTACTTAGAGAGCTAATGGAAATGAAAGACCTTAAAACGGTAGTCGTGGCCGACCACGAAACGGGAGGTGTTAGTATTACGGGAGACCTTAAAGGGCTGGATGGGATTCCACTCCCAAGAGAAGCAAACGGAACAGAAGCGCACGTAATCAGATAAAAGAGAATTGATCAACTTGGGCTTAAATACTCAACTGGAAAGCACTCGAATTCGTTCGTTACGTTCGGCGCACACGGATTCGGGCCTGTGAACTGGGTCAAAACCACAAGTGACGTAAGGCGCTTCATAAACCTCTACCTTGATGGAGTCGAGCCAACACCATACGACGGATGCGTTAAAAACGAAGCAGAAAACATCTTCAATGATAGATTCTACTACAAACCTGAGGAAGAAGGAAAGAAACACAATAAAAACGGAAGAATCGTTGTTGGAATCGTCGTTGGTATCGCATGCGTACTCGCAGCTGTAGGAATTGTTGCACTGGTTTATGCACTTGTTAAACGCAATAGGAAGGGAAAATTCATCAAGATGGAAGACACCAGGTAAACTCTATAAATTTCAAACATTCCTGAAGCAGAGTGAAATTGATCATAATAATGTTTAATTAAATGATTATAAAATATATTGTTATTAAAGTATATTGTCCTGAAGTCAACAGTAGGATTATTACACTATAGATATAAAATAGATAAATAATATCATTCTAATAGTTCTATTAAATTTTGTTTTAGACAACAAAATGAATCAACGTTTAAATTTCTTTTCAACAAACGCCTTAAGTTTGGAAAAATGCCATTACATTTTTTAAAGATTTTATTCACTTATGCTTATACATTTTTCTTGATACATAAGTGTTTTCTCTAATTAATTTAAAAATAGAGTGCTTTAACTTATCCGATACCTGATATTTAAATGTTCAACTTGATATAAATCACTTTGTGAACTATTTGTCAAAGATTGGTTAATTTTAGATGGATTCATTGATACGCAGCTTTAATTGAAACATAACTTGTTAAAATATGTCACACTATTTAAACGATCACTGTCATTTATCGATTGCTCGATACTATTTCTAACTGAAGTAATTTGACTTAATATTTTAGGTAATTGCTAATATACAGTATTTTTGTTTTGATTTATATTCATTAAGTGAAGTGTAATAGTTTAATAAATTTTAATCAATATTATCTATATTTCTGTATAATATTGTGTAGTTTTTCTCGCTATCTATATTTAGCTAATGTATTTAAGTTACAAAAGATTTAGATTTTTTAAGATCAAAAACATGATAGTTCAAGTTGAGTTAATTAGCTTTTTATCTGATCTATTTATTTGAACTATGATAACACATTTGAATTCTATTTATTAATATATATATCAGCTTTGTATTTATTAATATTTATTATACGTATAATAGTGAGCTGATACCTATTATACGTTCAATAATATAACGAAGAAGATTCAATAATTATAACTACTGGGGTCACCAGAACAGAGGGTTATCTGGTGTTTATATAAGAGATTTATGTATTTTCATATTATATAATGAACAGTATCACTTCCAAGTACCAGTAACTTCATTTATTTTTATAAAATCACTTCATATAAAAAAGCGGCTACTAACCCAATGAATAATTTGGGAAGGTATGCTACTTCATCGAGGTTATCCACTATTAGCAGAATAGAGCGGGGTCGAGAATACTTCATGGTTGATATTGAACTAAATTGCTCATGATTCATCTCTAAACTAAATTTTGCAAATTACAAAGGTACACGATATGTTAGGATAAATTTATTACTATGCGAAGAAGTTGAGTAGGGCCCTGCATTTAATTATAATAGAGGGACATTGTAAAGGCTTCTAACTTTTTCAACTTCGGAGTGGAATTAGTATTCCAATATATTTTCTTTTCTACAAATAGAATTATTTGTTACGTTCGCTTCAATTACACAGAAGTCTATCCTGTAACTCTGGATGGTGCCAACCAAAACAATTCCAACAAAATAAATTTACCCTGAAAATAAATTTACATGATAAGTACTGAATCGAACCCTTTTCAAGACATTGTTGTTCGATATTTTGGAAACTTCGGACTTTTAATCCTTTGGACGTCACTTTTCAAAGTATCGGAAACATTCGTTAAATTATTTGGAGGTGTGACGAATTGCTGGTTTCTACGAGTGTAATTGAAGATTTAACTCGATGATCCGTTTTTCTATTTAGCCGATCCTCATATCAATCTATTTATGAACTATAAATATAGGGCTAAGCGACCACAGTGAAGAAAATGTCGTGGCGATCATTCTTTGTGGATGTCATCTTCAATCTTTTGAACGTGAATAGTTCAATACTTATCACTTATTTGAAGAAGATCAGTATATTCTACTTTACAAATTTAACTGAATTTAAAATATTCAAAAGTCTCCTCGTGCCTTCTTTGAACATTATTTTTTCATTCTATGCAGTACGCAAATACAACTTGAATTGAAAAGAGTACTTTCTTATTATATATCTCAAGTCCAATTTGAAGTGAGAAGTTTACAACATTAAAAATTGGTATGATGTGAATAAATAACTAATATTTATAGTTACAGTACATTTTCTCTGATCAACTAGTTCTGGTGACCTCAGTATTTGTAAGATGAGAACATATTTTAGATTGACTTTATTGAGGATTTAATTTGTTCTATTGATTGACAATCTATTAAATTAGACAACACTATTATCACTTTCAATTATAGATTATTCGCTACTATTTCTTATAGAAGTTATTTGACGGATAATATTTGTGGTAAGTGCTAATACACAGTTAATTTCTACTTATTATTGATCATTGAAGTGTTAAATTAAATAGAATATTTTTTATTATATACTTTTTATGAGTTACCAAAATAGTATTATATACATATTCAAAAAATATCTAAAAATGAAACGTCAAGTTTAAAAATTAATTACTATTATCTAAATAACACAATGGATCTGAAATTTTGAAAACACAAAGAAATGTATCTACTAGTAAATGATAGAGTTAAAATTTTAAATAGTACAAATATAACATACAATAAATTGTGAAAACTAAGATCCTAAAATGAGCGTTGTATAATTAATATTAATTTTAACTAATAATTAAAATAGTATATAACTATAATTAATAATATACCAAACTTCCAATGATTTCTAAATATCTTAGGTTAAAAATATAATACGCTATTTATGCATTGCACCGTAAATATTCTAGTCCACTTTGGTCATCCTTTTTCTATGATCATAACATTTCCTTTCCTTTCTAAGCAATAAATAGATCAATAAAAAGTAAATACCTCAAAACATAACTCTTAAATCAATAATTAAAATGATTTGAATATTTCACTCCGTTGCTGCAAACATCGAAAAGAATGAGGTGTCTGAGACCAGATCGCAAGTTTTTTAAGTGAACTGTTTTATCACTTGTGGCTGAACAAACAAAGTTTTAACGTTTTGGATTTGAACGGCATTAAATTGCTATTAAATCGGTTTATTTGGTTTATTCGAGCGCTCAAATTTAAACTCTTTCTTTTACTGGTTATAAAAGTGACTTCTGACTTGCCCGTAGGTCCGCGTGCCGATGTGCTTCGCCACCTCTCTGAAGTTGTTCTGGCATTGGATTAGGAGCTGCGCAAAGAGCCTTTCTTCCTCGTCCGTCCACCTGGCTTTCGAGGAATATGTCATTAGGTAGGGAGTGGAAAAGTTGGAATATTACGCGGGATTTGGTTCCACTAGAATAAAAGAGTCAATGTTTAAAAACTTGGAAATGTCAATTTTAAATTGAGATATATGAATTTTGATTTGCAAGTTTAACAGCTGGGCAGACCAATTACAACTTTATTTGAATATAGGCGCAGATTAAATTACCGCGAATAAGATTGATTGACAAATGCCAAACTTTACAATATGACTCGAATCAACGATATAAAAACATTCTGTCTAAGCTATTTTTAAAATTGTTAAATCAAGTTTAAACACACGGAACTGCTGTTAGTGTACCAAAGACAACTATTTCACTCAAATAATGGGATTAAAGCGTACGAGTAAGAGTCGCCTGGCTCTGGATAGTTAGCTTCGTTGGTAGAAATACACGATCTACCTACTACTATTGAACTAACGGGGGTGGGTTTCTAGGCCACGCTCATATTTGGAACGAACTTAGGAATTTCTATCTCATTATAAACAATGGAATCTTTTTTGGCCTCATTTTTCTCTCTCTTTATTTGGTTATAGTAATGACTTCTGATCTAGCTGTAATTTCTTTAATGGAAGAAGGGCTCCATGCGCTTGAAGTTTTTGTCGAACTCTTTTACAAGTTGGTTGAATATCTGCTCTTCTTTGTCAGACCATCTCTTTTTGTTGTTGACTGTAGACATATATGTGGAGAGGATATAAACACTTTAAATAATAATTAGAATTATAGTAGTAAATACCTACCGACTATCTATTTTTATTTAGTAAATATTAACTGAATCCAACTAAATTATTTAAACAAATTTAGAGCAAAATAAGTGTTAATATTCTAGTTAAATTGCTTTAAACAAGCGTTTAACATTGTTTGTTTACTTATGGTTTATAGAACTGGTTTTCAAAATTACAAAATCAACATTCAAACAATTATATTATGCCGTTATGAAGCTATTTACAGTGCTGTTTCCATAACCCAGATTCAATTTAGACATATTTACAAATCTCGATTTGTGTTGGTGTTTAAACAGTCATGGCTCTTCTTTTTACTTATTTTCTTCAACAATTCTACTTTTGTTTTTAAACTTCAGATTAAATTAAAGTGTTTCGATTTGCAATGAATACTTTCAACTCAACCTCACAATGTTTTTAATTTCATTATTTAGCTATTCTTCGTTTATGACTTACATATATATATACGTTAAATTGATAAGCTATTATTACAAGTTTCACGAAGTAGCCAGTAAAGAATTGAAAATAGTTCAAATATTACCATGTTATTTATAAATTTAAAGAAATTAGTATTGAAAGTTAATGATTCAAAAATATTAGAAAATTGAAGAGAATCTATAATCATATATATTAAGTTAACAATTTATAATATTGAAAAATACTGTATTATCTATCTTCTAGTCTATCCGTAGGTCCGCGTGCCCAGGTGCTTCGTCACTTCTCTGAAGTTGTTCTGGCATTGGATTAGGAGCTGCGCGAAGAGCCTTTCTTCCTCGTCCGTCCACCTTGCTTTCGAGGAATATGTCATTAGGTAGGGAGTGGGAAAGTTGGAATATTACGCGGGATTTGGTTCCACTAGAATAAAAGAGTCAATGTTTAAAAACTTGGAAAAGTCAATTTTAAATTGAGATATATGAATTTTGATTTACAAGTTTAACAGCTGGGCAGACCAAATACAACTTTATTTGAATATAGGCGCAGATTAAATTACCGCGAATAAGATTGATTGACAAATGCCAAACTTTACAATATGACTCGAATCAACGATATAAAAACATTCTGTCTAAGCTATTTTTAAAATTGTTAAATCAAGTTTAAACACACGGAACTGCTGTTAGTGTACCAAAGACAACTATTTCACTCAAATAATGGGATTAAAGCGTACGAGTAAGAGTCGCCTGGCTCTGGATAGTTAGCTTCGTTGGTAGAAATACACGATCTACCTACTACTATTGAACTAACGGGGGTGGGTTTCTAGGCCACGCTCATATTTGGAACGAACTTAGGAATTTCTATCTCATTATAAACAATGGAATCTTTTTTGGCCTCATTTTTCTCTCTCTTTATTTGGTTATAGTAATGACTTCTGATCTAGCTGTAATTTCTTTAATGGAAGAAGGGCTCCATGCGCTTGAAGTTTTTGTCGAACTCTTTTACAAGTTGGTTGAATATCTGCTCTTCTTTGTCAGACCATCTCTTTTTGTTGTTGACTGTAGACATATATGTGGAGAGGATATAAACACTTTAAATAATAATTAGAATTATAGTAGTAAATACCTACCGACTATCTATTTTTATTTAGTAAATATTAACTGAATCCAACTAAATTATTTAAACAAATTTAGAGCAAAATAAGTGTTAATATTCTAGTTAAATTGCTTTAAACAAGCGTTTAACATTGTTTGTTTACTTATGGTTTATAGAACTGGTTTTCAAAATTACAAAATCAACATTCAAACAATTATATTATGCCGTTATGAAGCTATTTACAGTGCTGTTTCCATAACCCAGATTCAATTTAGACATATTTACAAATCTCGATTTGTGTTGGTGTTTAAACAGTCATGGCTCTTCTTTTTACTTATTTTCTTCAACAATTCTACTTTTGTTTTTAAACTTCAGATTAAATTAAAGTGTTTCGATTTGCAATGAATACTTTCAACTCAACCTCACAATGTTTTTAATTTCATTATTTAGCTATTCTTCGTTTATGACTTACATATATATATACGTTAAATTGATAAGCTATTATTACAAGTTTCACGAAGTAGCCAGTAAAGAATTGAAAATAGTTCAAATATTACCATGTTATTTATAAATTTAAAGAAATTAGTATTGAAAGTTAATGATTCAAAAATATTAGAAAATTGAAGAGAATCTATAATCATATATATTAAGTTAACAATTTATAATATTGAAAAATACTGTATTATCTATCTTCTAGTCTATCCGTAGGTCCGCGTGCCCAGGTGCTTCGTCACTTCTCTGAAGTTGTTCTGGCATTGGATTAGGAGCTGCGCGAAGAGCCTTTCTTCCTCGTCCGTCCACCTTGCTTTCGAGGAATATGTCATTAGGTAGGGAGTGGGAAAGTTGGAATATTACGCGGGATTTGGTTCCACTAGAATAAAAGAGTCAATGTTTAAAAACTTGGAAAAGTCAATTTTAAATTGAGATATATGAATTTTGATTTACAAGTTTAACAGCTGGGCAGACCAAATACAACTTTATTTGAATATAGGCGCAGATTAAATATTACTCATGACTCTAAAATGATTCGATGTGGTTTATTAATATTTTTACAAATTTCAGAGAAAAAATGGCGATGTGTTAGTGATGGTGTATCCTTGTATTTCATTAATCTTTTCATCAACTTTCAAAATATTCCGCTCGAATCCCCGTTCGGGGCGCAAACCACCCCAAAAATGAGCGACCTTTAATTTATCTCAAAAACTAGCTAAAGACACGCGGATTTCACCAAACTTAATGATTATTGACGTATTTCTCATCCTGGACCACACTAACTCCAGTTTCTGCTTTAGAAAATTATACTTTCTGTAGTTTAAAAATGAGCGCCACGACACCTACTCTAGATTTTACTATGAACTACATTCATAGCCATATACTACTACAATATAAAGATCTAGCTGGGGGAACGTGATATAAAGCTACAGAAATATAAATAAGTACACAAAATTGATGATATTTTGTGGAACAAAAAAGAGGTGAAATAGCTTCATATTTGAGACAATTACCAATAATAGCCTTCATTTGACTAATAATGTGAAACGTGAAATTCTAAAAATATTTGAATACACACTAAACTATATTAATCATATTAATGAATTATATTAATAAAGTATATCATTTCCACTTCTAATGAATCAAGTAGTAACCGAAATCATATTTCAATTGATAAAAATAATCTGAAAAACGAAAAAAAATATCATAAAGTGTCATAATTATGAGTAATTCGTGTAGTTTACCATTTTATAGCATCAGCAGCCTTTTGTTATTGCTACACGAATGCACCACTTAAATAAATTCTGTACAACTAAAGTTAAGTCAACGAGTATTATTCGACTAAAATATACATATATAATATATAGCGAATAAATATTATGAATAGATTATAAAAAATAGATCACCTTCAATGATAATTACTTATAGTTAAAATTCTTTTGATGAAATGGTGAGTAGATAACATCTTCACATTGAAACTTAATATATGGTTGTTATATGTATTCATAATATAACAATGTTATATGAATTAATATCAATGGGTGATCTTTATGATACTTATATAATTATGTTAAGAATATATGTGTATGTCATATAATATATTATACTCGACCCTAATCTAAACTATTAATTGGATTTGATAAATATTCTCAGCGTTCCGTAGATCTTTATTTTCTACATGTGTGGTGTGAAATATAAATATATCACAAATTGAAAACAAAAAATGAATTGTCACATCTAAACATGCTTGATTGTGAAAGAATGAACGGGACAACAACATTCTAAAAAATTACTATGAGTTACTCAGACTCTACAATACATACTGGTTCAATCAGAATTTTCCTCGAACCTACTTTTGCCAAGATAGCCATTTTGCCAGATTCACTGTTTATACAGATTTGATGTCATGATTAATGATTAAATTACCGCGAATAAGATTGATTGACAAATGCCAAACTTTACAATATGACTCGAATCAACGATATAAAAACATTCTGTCTAAGCTATTTTTAAAATTGTTAAATCAAGTTTAAACACACGGAACTGCTGTTAGTGTACCAAAGACAACTATTTCACTCAAATAATGGGATTAAAGCGTACGAGTAAGAGTCGCCTGGCTCTGGATAGTTAGCTTCGTTGGTAGAAATACACGATCTACCTACTACTATTGAACTAACGGGGGTGGGTTTCTAGGCCACGCTCATATTTGGAACGAACTTAGGAATTTCTATCTCATTATAAACAATGGAATCTTTTTTGGCCTCATTTTTCTCTCTCTTTATTTGGTTATAGTAATGACTTCTGATCTAGCTGTAATTTCTTTAATGGAAGAAGGGCTCCATGCGCTTGAAGTTTTTGTCGAACTCTTTTACAAGTTGGTTGAATATCTGCTCTTCTTTGTCAGACCATCTCTTTTTGTTGTTGACTGTAGACATATATGTGGAGAGGATATAAACACTTTAAATAATAATTAGAATTATAGTAGTAAATACCTACCGACTATCTATTTTTATTTAGTAAATATTAACTGAATCCAACTAAATTATTTAAACAAATTTAGAGCAAAATAAGTGTTAATATTCTAGTTAAATTGCTTTAAACAAGCGTTTAACATTGTTTGTTTACTTATGGTTTATAGAACTGGTTTTCAAAATTACAAAATCAACATTCAAACAATTATATTATGCCGTTATGAAGCTATTTACAGTGCTGTTTCCATAACCCAGATTCAATTTAGACATATTTACAAATCTCGATTTGTGTTGGTGTTTAAACAGTCATGGCTCTTCTTTTTACTTATTTTCTTCAACAATTCTACTTTTGTTTTTAAACTTCAGATTAAATTAAAGTGTTTCGATTTGCAATGAATACTTTCAACTCAACCTCACAATGTTTTTAGTCTGGTTGTATTCTTTTTGAACGATTTACATATGTAATTGGAAAGCTATTTTTTTGGCTTCCGAAAGAAACCAGTCTATTATTGAAAATAGTTCTAGTTCAACCATGATAAGTTTATTCCTGTCCAAGTCTATTGTCTAATCTTAGGATAGTTGCTTTAAATAGAATAAAGTCTTTAAATGGAATCGTAAGTTCACTTATTAAATTTAATAATTATAATAACATGAAATTTGTAGTGAAATTGAATAATTCTACAATTACATTAGATTATTTGTTTTATTTTTTAGATTTATTAAAAAATATGTCTACAATATTTCATAGGTCAGATCATTTGAATAAAATTTAATATGATAACATGAAATTTGAAATAGTTTAAATGAAATATTTATTTAGTCGAGCTAAATTCAGTAAGTATACATATTTAAGTTAGTATAATTTATCTCAATCCAAATACGAGATTGAATTCTGAACCTTGATTAATATATCAACACATAAAAATGACTTTTTTGAAGGATGGAGTGAAATTAATAATATAATTGAATGTGCTGTCATAAACGCAAGATGAAAATAATTTAATTTTTGTTAAATATTATTATTTAAGTTGACACCAAAAAGTCACTTTTTCTTCTGTTCTTTCTTGATAAATTTACCAAGTTCAATTATCTTTGGTAATTTGCCTTATTACGTTGAGCCTACTACACAATTCTTATCATCTACCTCTTAACATAAATTGTAGTTGTCTAATAATAAAATCTTGGAAAACTTGTATTTTTCATCTAAATTATTTAACATGTATATCAACTTATTCATTCATTGCTTTTTTTGGTTGTTCAGCATTGATGAAACGTAAAAAATGCGCATATTTTGATGCGCACATATATTTCAAAATATATGTGCAAAATATATCCAAATACGAGATTGAATTCTGAATTACCTGGATTAACATTTCAACTTGTTTATTCAAAGTTTATATTTGGTTGTTCAGAATTGATGAAACGTAGTTCTTCTTCTGAGTAAAAGATGTTCTGAACTGTTAGTTCTTGTTTTCGTTCATAATGTTTTTTATTTACTTGTGGGAACTGTGAACAGAGAGTATTTTGTTGTAGAAATTGAGCTCGTCTTGTGTTGGAACATCCTGATCTGATAAATCATAAGCTGAAAAATACTTGTGGTGCTTGAGTGTATCTCCATTTGTAATTTTGTTGCTACTTAATGTCAAGTATTTTAATTAAGTTAACTTTGATAAAGGAGACACATCTATTATACGTGTGTTGTTTGCAGAAATATCTTCTAGTTAATATAAGTGCTACAATGGATGCAGATCAATAACTTACGTATTAAACATGTTCAATGCTTTTAGATTTTTCAGATATTGAAGAGGCCATATGTCGACAATATTTGTTTCATAGATACTTAGTTCTGCCAGTTAAGTGCAGAATTTAAGAGGCTCAATATTTTAAAGGAATTTATTATAACTTAATTATAAAATTTGTAAATTAACAAAGTTAGACAGATATGATATTTCCGTGAGATTGTTCTCAGATAAATATAATTATTTCAAACCAAATAGCTGATGAGGCATCGCACGTAGATCTGTTATATCTGTTTCAGACAAATATAAAATCTCTAATTTAGGAGAATGTTATAGTCCTGATATGTCTTGTAACGAATTACCGCCGAGTTATAATTCCACTAAATTCGGCAAAGCTAGAGTGTACAAAGTTAATTTATTTAGTTATAAATATAAGTGTGTCAAATCAGTAAGAGATGATAATGCTGAAATATCTTCGATACAGTTACAACTTAAATAGAGTTTCTTTAGGTTTTTGAGCTTGGAAATGCTAAAAATATCAGATATTTAATTATATTTGACGTATAGCTCAGTTAGGTTTGTGAGAAATGATACGAGATGAATATATTCTATCCCTTTAATATCGAATTTATATTTTTATGTTCGCTAAATGAATTCTTAACTAAAGGAAAGCAAATTTCTTTTTGACGCATCTTCCCAGACTTCTGGTGGAATATCCATCATCAACAAATTCTCCATTTGCTTTAAATCAAGTATTTATAGTTTTTGGGAAGAGCTAAAGTGATTTAGCAGGTCTTGTTTACTTCTAATCGGATGATTATGTTGCATTGAACACTGATTTGGAGTGGGAAATATTATAAATTATGTATATATTTTAATTACATTATTGACAATTATAATAATTGATAACTATAGTTTTTTGAAGCCGTTTGATCGACCACAAAATATACATTGCAAACCTTCAACTTTCCGTTGTAAAATGTATTATAATACTAACAACAAAATACTTTTTATATTTCTAGTTATCGCGCTCTGTATTACCAGCATCTTCAACAATCCTTTCCATTGATTTTAGTGAGTTTTTAGAGAGTAATACTTTTTCTCTTCCTGTTTATATTTCCTTGTGTAATAAACCGTTATTAAATTTACAACAGCTAGTACCACTCCAACAACGATTCTGACTAAAACCTTGTTGTTCTGTTTTAAACCACCGGTTCCACTTCAATAATCATAGTTTAAACGGATTCGAATAAAAAACGAAGCCGCAGACAATTTATTTTTGTTTAACAATTAACATCATAAAAATATCATGATTAAAGTATAATAAAAATGAGATTTATTCACCGACAGCCACAAAAAGAAACTTAATCGTAAATCTATTCAAATTACGTTTCAATCAAGTAATTATTTGATTTTACGTTCAAGCTACTTTTATAAATATTATTTGAGCTTTTAAGAATGTTCAGTCATTCTAGATAAATTTAAGTTACTAATATTGATGCATTCATGTTGAAACTATACTTTCTTCTCAAGTTTCTTAATTAAATTACTGTTCTAGTTTAAAAGTTGAACTAAAACCACACAATCGTTAACTTATTCTGTTTTTAATACCTTCGTTTGAATTTGTGATACCGCACTTTTGGCGATTGCAGTTAATTACTTTTGCATAATTAATACTTAGTTGAATTATATTTCGTTTTCGGATTCCGTGTCTCTACATTAAATATCATAACTTGCTCTCACTGATGTTATTCCGCTTAGTATTTAAGGAATTTATATCAGTATTTTTGCGTGTTATTGATACATTAGTGAAGTGAAATAGATATCTTTTAAAATTATTTTCGTATATACAGTTGATGAATTATTTAGGTCAACTTTAAGCCAAAAACTAAACGAACAATCAATCATAACCTCAGTTTATCACATTGCATATACTTCCATTCACATATGCCTCAAACTTAATAACGTCTGCTTCTAAGTTGTCTTTAAATTATTCAGCGCTTAGCTATCTAGCCCATTCAACACCCATTTCAATACCTCTTCTTGTCCAATTCATTTCATAATTTAACATGAACGTGGCTTAGTCAAGACTGATCTATCCACATTGTCCTCCGTGAATTTTACCAAGCATTTTATCAGTTATTACTTTCCCTCCAATGTGCTCAGCATAGTATTCAGCTGTTACTGCGAGTAAAAACTTCTCAAATTCTTATTTGAACTCTTTCTGCGTTTTGAAACATGTGGAATAGTAGTTGGAATTGAACAAGAACTCAAAAATTGCATCTGATATGTCGCTGATTTTGTAGTGCATATCTATATTCATCTGATTTGCAGATAATGTATCGATACAAAGTTAACCCTCTCTATATTCTTCTGTTGATTTAGCTCCTTGAATTATCGAAGATGGACAGTGTGCATAGCTATCGGCTATCATATGTGCAAGGTATGCTGTTGAAATGTCGGTTTCCTCATATCTGAAAAAATCATATGCGAAATCAAGCGTGTGTAGATTAGGACATATTTCGCGAGCAGCGTCTGGAATAACTTAAAGATTGTTAAATTGAGGTAAAATATGTGTTATCGGACCATAACATAATACTTAAACTAACATCATTTGAAGTGAATAAAATGAAAAATAATAAATATTCAAAATACTAATAATTATAGATTAAAGTATCGTCTTATTATTGGGACATAGATTCTTTCTAAGATCATAAAGGATACAAATATTATTATTGTTAGTTAACGCAAACACAATAACACGCAACTCCCCTCAAAACAAACTCCATTAGCCCGAAAGAGACACAAATAGTGAACAACTCAATAAAATACATGAGAACAACACGTTTTAAATAGTTTAGTCTCAAATATTAAGATAATTTCAGAAAAAGATAATAGAAAATATGAATTAAAAAATTGTTATATAGAAAGAAATACTACATTACCTTACTTGTAAGGGAGGTGCTGTTTCGCTTATAAGAGTGTAGGTCAACTCACTTATAAGGGAGTTCCGTCATGCAAAACTCCCTTATAAGCAAGTGACAAATAACATAGTTTTTAACCACGTTTTTTGATCATAAATCATTCAAATTCGACATTTCCACAAGATACATTTTGGATACATTTTTGCTTATAAGGGAGTTGAAATCGGTAACTCCCTTATAAACAAATAAGCTACTCCCTTACAAGCAAGGTTATGTAGTAAATAGTGAAATATAAACATATATAAACACTATAATTTCACCAGAAATAATTTCTAATTAAAACATTTAACCTTTAATTACAACTTAATATTTAATTGTAAATATAACATACCGCTTTAGAGAATACAATAAATGCCACACCTTAGTGAATATATTTTTAATAAGAATAAATACACAGTAGCTGTAATATCTTATAACTATCTCATCCACACCCATCATCTCTGAAAATTTAATAACCTAACATTAATGTTATATAAATATTAATAGCACATATAAATAATAGCACAGTAATAACACGATAAAAAAGTATAAAACAATACCATCATTTCTGAATTGATATAATTTGGTGACATCTCAAATAATTAATACAGAAAATATAGAGTCCTTTATGTACAGGAGTAAAGAACGCGTTAAAAGGAATATATCATTTTAAAATGTTTCTTGTGACTGAAGTAATGTGGATGTTTTTGAGATAATAACAATAATAACATGACTCACTCAACAGCAACAATCCAACAATACATCTAAACGCAATAAATAGGTATATACTAGTTATTTTACTATAGCTAAGTAAAAATAATATATATTTTAATAATTCTCGTGGTTAGTGAATTTCCAGTTTATTAAAATGGTTTTCATCTTTTTTCCAATCTAAGTGATTCTGCTTCCTCATTTATGTAACAGCTTTAATGTATTTACTATGTGTGATTTAACATCTTTTTTAATATCAAGTAACTATTTTACTTTATTCTATGGTATGCAATGTGAACATATATACATAATATTAATAATATTACGTATATGTGTAGCATTAATAACTTAAAGCAATATTAAAAAGATAACATAAAGATAACACAGTATATCGTTATTTATGTGTACATTTTTAACTTAATCATAAAAAACATTAAAGATGTAACAAATATTTTAATATTTTGTATTGCTTGTAATAAATAGATTTCACTCCAAAGAAATAATGCGAACATAATTAGCCAGCCAAAACAACGAAAATAAAGATAGTTGTGTGATCACCAACATTATAGAACCTGAAAAATTATCTTAATACGATAAGGCGATGATAGAAATGTATATGAGCAAGATTAATGATTATACGCTGTGTATTTTTAATTCTGAACTATAAAGCGTATAATTTATACGTGCATTGAACATTAAGAGACTAGAGCTTTCGCATTGCTAGATAGTAGCGCCAATGTTTGAATGTAATACTATAAAATAATTAAAAATTATATGTTGTAAGGTTTACAGCATGAAAGAATATCAGTTAGACAATCTCGAGGTTTTAATATTATTTAATAATAATGACAGAAAAGAATCAACGGAGCTGATGTTTGAGATAGCAAGGTTTTAAAAACTAAAATAACTTTACTTAACAGGAATAAATATTAATATTAATCCTATTTCTTAGTTGAAAGATCTCACAAAATTAAATTTGACAGCATGTGAAGTACGAGACATATAAGCTTTACGATCACTGGTTAACATAGAAGAATTAAGTTTATCATAAAATTTTGGTATTAACATAACTCCACTTTAGTTCTTAACTAAACTTACAGGATTATGGTTAGAATAGTGCAGTTTGATCAACTTAGATACATTACGGCCTCTAACAAAACTAAAAGAACTTAGTGTATATCTTAACGAGATTATTTACATCTAACCAATTTTATAAATGAAATAATTATCCTAACTAGTTGCTAAATGTAATACTATTATTGACATTAGAACGGTACGACAACATCAAAACTTCTAAAACTTCGATTTGAGTGAATAATATAAACCGGGTAAAGTCTAACTTAAAGCAGCCCAAATAATGAGAAATATTAATCGTCCTATAATTTACGTAAGAAAGATTTTAAAACGAGCAAAGAATTGTAAAAGTTAATGCAGTATTTCCAGAGAGAGAATTACGGAATGCTTATAAAAGTAATATTGTATTTAAGTCTCATTTTTAGAACGAGCAGTATCTCTTTTGTAAAGTTAAAATGCAATAGAAGGTCAGTGAGGCATTTAATAATTATTTCTAATACTTGTTAGCTTGGAATAGAAGATGTACAACCCAGGATTGTTGTATACACACCTAGTTGTATTCACGCCTAGATGCTTGCACACGATTTGTTGGCTGCTTTGGCTACGGACCTACTGTGGTCGCCAAGCCAACTTTGATTTCAAAAAATACTAACTATTTCAAAACTATTTTTTGTATTAATTTTAACTATATATTAACTCAATGTTTAGTAGCGTCTCCTTTCTATTTTATTACTTCTTCTAACCTTTTGGGCATAGAGTCAATCAAATGATTGATGATATCTAACGAGATTTACTCCAACGCCCTCTTTACTTCTTCATTTAATAAGTCATATGTGGTACATTCTTCAGGGGAAATGTTTGACTTCAGTGGATTCCAGCAGTGAAAAAGTGGATTTAAGTCTGGACTCATTACTGGAAAGCGATAGAGCTCAATGTTGTTAGCAGTATAAAAGTTTTTCATATACTTACTAAAATGTGTCGGGGCGTTATCTTGTTGCAACTTCAAGTTATGCTATTAAGTGATGGAAGTGTAACTTGTCTGAGAACTTAAGAATTGACAATTGAATTCATGGTCGTACCGCACGGCATAAACCATAATGGACCCTTATATCTATAGCTAATCGTACTATAGATCATGCACGAAAACAGTCCATATTTTACACTTCGAGAAAATACTTCGGATTCCACTCGTCTTTAGGTGTTCTGAGCACTCTACTCGCTCGATTTGCATAGCATTTTGAGCGATACTCATCGGTATACTAAAAAGTTCTCCAATATTCAATTGGTTGTTTCAGGTTCATTCGAGCAAAGTTCAAACTTTCCAATTTATGCTTTTCGGTAAGTTTTGGCTTTATCTTAGCAACATAGAAGCTTAAACTGAATTTGGCCAGGAGACGAGATACCGTTGTTAGAGACATGGAAATTCCACGAAGGGCTTAGTATTTTTCAGCTATGATTCGTCGAGTTTCGAATCTATGGCTCTGGCGATATTTAACAACGCGAAAATCTCAGCTTAGTCAAATTTTCTGACACTATTATCGGCATGAGAAGCTTCTAGCTTGCCTGTAACTTCAAAGTGCTTAAAAATGGAATAAACAGTTTGGAGACTACATTGAAGGCAACAAGCAATGTATTTCTTGGTTGCAACAGTTTGTGATTCTGTTTCTCACATTCTCATCATTATGCGACGCTCTTGTATTGTGATCCGTCGGCTTCGTGTGTGCTTCGTCATTTGAAGGATGAAGTGAAAAAGAAATGAACCGCAGAATTAATTGAATATGTTATAATTAGCATAAATACAGTGATTTAATTTTCAAGCGCAATTATTACATAAACATTTGTTAAAATCAAAGTTGGCTCGGACACCACAGTATTGTACATAGGTGGATCTAAAACTAATGATCATTCACGTGAACTTACAGTTTTCTTTAAAAAATTATGTAAAGAAGACTAATAATATTTTTTTAAAAGCAAAACATAGGTTCTACTGTGGGTACACATATCAATTACAAACATAATTTGAGCTCATTTGGAGTGAAATAAATTTGTAAATATATACTATATACTATTTTGGTAACTTCTACCGTGCAGTTTAATGCAACTGCGTTTCAAGCTCGAAATAGATGCAAAAAATATCGATTTTAGACCTAAACAGCTCAAATACAAGAAAAATCTGGTGCTCAAAAATTAATAGAATATTACTTACTACATCTGTCTTTCTTCTTTGAATCAGTTCAATTTTTTAAAGATGATAACTTCCGAAGTTACCAGTCGTTTATACTGGTTCAGTATCGTGTTTTAAACCTTTGAGGGCATCAAAGGTATGCTCCTTCATCTAGAAGAATTCTTCCTTCAGATTATACTTAAATAATAATCTTCAAAACAATCTCACAGCATTTTTTGGACGCTACCTTTGTACGCCTTCACCAGCTTCTGTATGAACTCGAATATGACCTCTGTTTTGTCCATTATTGGTTTCATGACTGTTTTGAAGTTGAATTGACTTGGTTCGTCGAACAGTAAACAGATCATGGCCACGTAGAGAACGGTTGCAAACCAGAGCATGCTGCACCAGTTGATCGCGAATTTGTCATCCTCAACTTCAACTTTGTTTATTATTTGCTTTTTAGCGGTTGGAACCGGTTTCTTGATCACTTTCAGATTTTAATATTGTTTTAGCTCCTTCAGGAAGGCGAATTATTCTAGTTGTAAGAACTCGATTACTTGAGCGGTGAGCTGAACTGGGCTGAAAATAAGCTTGAGTAAGGTTTGCTTCACTCTCTCAGAGGGCAATACTTGAAGACGGACAGATTCGAGCACTAGGGTTTGGAAGGACTCTTTTGCATCGGATTCGGCAACTATTGTATCAACGTGCTTGTTAAACTGAGCTATATTCGAGAGAGTGGTTTCGCCAGCGAGTTTTACCTACTGCATGCGCTCAACCAAGAAAATTGATGAAAGAAGCACCTGCTGATATTAGATTACTAATTTTGGATCCACTTTCGCCTGGTTCTTCACACGGGCGTTAAAGAAATCAATCATGAGCAAAATCTGGTAAATGTTGTGGAGCACCAAGTCCTCAGTAAACTTCTTCTTCTGCTCCATTTGATTTAATATTGCAACCCACAGAGATAAGAATAGTTACATTACGTTTCCATAACTTTCAGTAGTGTTGTCAGCCTGAGCGAACAACCAGCATATGAAGTTAAAGTAGCGAGGATTCTTTATGATAACTAAAGGATCAAATTGAGTTATGTACTGGGTCAAATACTTATTCAATAAGGTTGGTTTCTTCTTACTAATCATTTGGATGAAGATTCTATGAGCTAAAGCCATACCAGCTTCCTGCTTATTGTGTTCTGAATATAACTTCTTCATTTCAGCAATGGAGAAAACAAGCAACTCATCAAGTTCTTAGGGTTCAATTTTCCAATTCAAGAGCTTTGCTTGCAAATCACTTCGCAAGAAGGAGAACGGGAATGTGAAATCTGATTGCATGGTATTCTTTCTCTCAAATATTTTGGTTTCATTCTTTGAGGTTACATAATAGACAGCGTAGTCCTGAGCGTTTACCTTCTCTGGAAGTGAAACATTCTTGCAGTTTTTCACAAATGATTTAAAATTCTCCAACACACTTCTTGTAAAGTCAAAACTCAAAATATTGGCTGAAAAGGTTGAAAATGGAATTTAATTACTGATCTTTTCAATAGATTAGTTCTCTTCTGGCAAGTTAATTTTTTCAATAACTTCTTGTGGTTTTAAATCTGGATTCTCATTGAGAACTTCAAAGCGATTAGTCATTTTCTTCATATTTAGAAGGAGCGGAGTGGAGCTTTGTAATATTTTGCATAAAGATAAGTTTATAGTATAAATATAAAGAATTCACTTCAATTTGTATATGGTTTGATTAACCATTTATAACATGCTACTCCAAAACCGAATAACGTTATCAACATTCCAATAATAGTGTACATTTATGCAATTATTTTATCTTTGTTGTTTGTTGCTAACTTAATTTTAAGAAGCCCAGGAAGTACTAATCCAATAGTACCCCCACATAGACTCGATGTGAAGTCGAGAATGTTATCTATTGAGTTTAAAAAGCATCCTACAGTAGCAGCTAGAATGATGATTACAGAACCAATTATAATTTCTGTTTTTCTATTGACATTCGATTGGAAAGCTAGTTCTTCGAACGTTTTTCGCATTGGATATGCTACAACTGGGATGTGTACAACCATAAGAACGATCATTACGCAGTTAGCTGATATAGACCAGAATGTTTTTTCGAGTGATAGATTTTTGATTACGTTTGGCTTGACTTGGTCTCCGTATATAGCGTATCCGAAGTATCCGTTGACAAGGTATACTGTGAGGCAAATGAATGAGTTCCAAACGGTGACAGGCTTGATATTTTTCTCTCTTTTGTTTAGTTCTTTGTATAAATTGAGGAAGTTGAATTGCAGTATGGCTGCGTACGAGTGTGTGAGGAGTGAGGCAGCAAAGATCGAGTTTTCGGTCATGTTAACAGCTTTTGCGGTTTGGTTGAATCCTTTTTGGCAGAATGTGATGACGAGCACGATATCTATGTATATCATAACAGCAACGTCTATGTACGAGTTGAATTTGAGTGATTCTAGCGTGGGCAGCCAGCTGAGCGGCATAACCAGTATTATTTGTATTCCGGCCAATAATACCGCTCTCTGCCATTTTTATTCTTCGCCGAAGAAGAAAAAGTTGTCCTTGGTAACTATATTGTACGAAACCAGACTCCCAAACACGAAAATCATTTAACACAGCGCTATTATTGTCCCAACCCACTTAGGATACACTTTCTCTATCAGTTGCCTGTACTAGTACACACCTAATGTATCAGCTGCTTATTTAAGCCAAATATATCCCATCACGGCGAAACTAAAAATAAAAATCATGAAAATTGGGGCGATTCCAAAGCCGAGGAGCTTCAAAATAAACGCGTTCGCCAAAACGGAAGACCCGAGAGAGGAGTTTGCGAAGTTTAAAATGGCTGTGAATTTTGACTAAAGGTTATTTTCTGAGGGAGTTGAGAGGAGAGGTTCTTGTTCAGTCATATTATATTATTTGTTCGGGGAGTGGTGAGTTTAAATATTTGTGGATGAAATGGAGTAAAGTTGTATTTTTAGTTAAATTGAAGTATTATTTTGAAATGAATTATTATTTGAAATGTTTGATACCAAAAAGGTAACCGAATTGTAACGGATTTATCATATTAAAAATTTGTGTGTCTATCTGGGTGTCTTGGTGAGGAAAGATACACGATGTTGATTGATTATGTTTTGTATTTGCAAAGTTTAAAATAACCGTGAATTTTGATTGAAGGGGGAAAGATTAGAGGAGAGGTGGAAGGACTTTAGAGGAGAGGATCTTATTCGATCATTTTATATTTTTTTGGTTCGGAGAGTGGTGTTATATATTTAGTGTTAGTTGGAGAGGAATGTTGTTGGTTTCTTAGGGATCATTGGTTTAGAAAGGAAAGGAAATGTGATGATCAGAGAAAAAGAATGACCAGTATAGATGAGATATTATGAGATACAATTAAAGAAAAAATTGGAATATTATATGGTTTCTATAAAAATACGATGATATATGATAGTATCTTATAATTTAATATTTTCCTTCGCTTGTTTCACTCCAACATGTATGAATATTTTATTCTTAAATAATAACATGTGCTTTCATTTTTACAAACATATAAAGTTATTCTAATCGTAATCATAATATATCATATGAAGGTATTTACTTTAACTTAATTTTAAGTGAAATAATTCAAATAATATATTATTTCACTCAACACCCAGTTATGGGCTTACTGTTTAATAAACTGGTGCAATCTTTCTATAAAACGCCGTTTATGTAGTTCGAAGAAGCTTTTGAATTGATAAATGAATACGTTCCACTGTTATAACCGGCCACGACCCCAATATTTTAACTACCGGTAATGCGCACGAAATTAATTTATGAGTTTGTTAAATAAATTGTTGACCAAGATTTTCCGAAAAATCCACCAACTGAACTTGAACTTGAAACATTAGACTATTAAACCAAAGAATTCATAATTGTTACATTTGTACCCGTATTTAAGTAACCGATAATTCCGCCAACCTAACTTGAACCGGAAACATTCGAGTATTAAACTGAAGAATCTAGAATAGTAACGTTCGCGTTCGAACTTTAATAGCCTATAATTGCAGCAACCTAACTTGAACCGGAAACGTGAGAGTTTAAAACCGAAGTACACAGAATAGTAACGTTGGCGTTGTTATATACATCTCCAATAATTCCACCTACATGATTGGAACCGGAACTGATGTTTCCCCCGATCACACTCGCGTTTTGAACGGAGCAGTTTTTCGCTGCTTCTTATCCAAAGACGGAACCGATATAATAGCTACTACCTGAGTTACACACAACCACAGAAGTTCTCAAGTTTATCACTTCAGCGAAAAGAGAATATTAAGACTGATGTCCAACGATTCCAAAACTGGTGAAATCCGCGCTCTGAACAGAGAAAGTAACAGATGCGTTTTAAATAGAAGTGATACCGTTATTATATCCGATGAGTCCAAAACACCTGAATTATAGAGTTGTGCTCGTCGTGTTCTGCTGAAGGCACACGTTCTTTATTGTAACGTTGCTTAAGCTAGAGTCAACTTTTCCAACCAGAAAACCTGAATTACTAATGTAATTGGTGCTGAACTTCTAGTACGAGTCTAAAATTACTTTATTCACATTAATAGATGATGCGGTGTTAATTTATGCTATTATACCGCCAAAAAGATAATAATTTGATGAAGTTGATAATGAACCCAAAAACTGAAAATTTAAACTGTTTCCAATTACTATTGCCATATTGTTAATCTCGAATGAGCTAGCCCCTGAAATAGAATTCCCAAACAAATAAGAAGAGCCGTTTCCAACATTGTAAATATTTGGCCTGAAATTTACTTGATTAATATTTATGGTAGCCGTTTAGACGTTAATTCCTATCATAGCAACCGTTAGAGTGCTGCTGTAATCACCAAGCACTTGATATCCAGAGATGTTAAAAACTCCATTGATACTGAGAATTAAGGTTATATTACCATTTGATGGGACAAAAGACAAATTAACCAACAGATTCTTAATTTCAGCACCAGTAGGAGAATTAAATAAAATATTCAGGTTACAGTCAGCGTTAACTGTAAGTTAGCTTCCGGATCTAGAAACAATGTTCAGTTGATTTATGGTAAACACTGAGCTTTGTGTTGAAATGAACGAACCACTGCTTAGAGTTTGAGCTCCGAACTGTATCTTCAAGTTTGTAAAAGTGCTTTGAGATTAAAAGAGTGGATTAACTTTGGATGACTAAACATTATCAGAAACGTCAATAAACGCGTTTGTAATAATTGACGCAGTACTAAAGATGTACCCACTACTGAAGTTGCTCTACGGTGAAATCGAATAGGTTATAAAGTACTAATCAAACGAAGCAAAGTATACAAGTTGGCTGCACGATGAATTTTCTGAGCAGCTTACAGTATAATTGGCAAGGCATAAACCTTCAATATATGTACCAGCGTTGCGTAAACAATTTACTTTATATCCAAGACTAGTTATTACTTGTTTCATTTCTTGGTTTTATTGGCTTTGATTTTACTGGAAAGTCTTAGTAAAATTATCAAGAGTGGTTAAATTGAATTAAAGCGCCTAGATGTTTTAAGAAATAGTATTTGTCGTGTTTGTGAAAGAATAGTTCAGAGCAGAGATGTTGTTGTATATTCTCCAGTCTAATACCGTCGAATTCTGATAGATGAAGTTATCCAGTGCGCTTGCATTGGACACTATGGTTTAAGCCAGCAAAGTCGCGTTTCCGCTAATTCTCTTATCTAGGGCAGAGGTGTTCTACTACAAGCTTGCATCTAAGGAAGAGTAGTTGGATACGATGTGGCTCTCTAGTGTGGATTGAGTTATTTATATGTAACTTATTATCTGGCTTACATTTTGAGTCATGCTACTATCCAGCTCCTGAACCATTCTTTCGATATTTGTAACGCGCTACAATAATCCACTATTGTCCACACTGGTCATGTTACGTATGGCTTGGAGTATATCTACACAGTTCAGTTTGTCAAGAATATAGCCTTGAGCACAAACACATTGGTTGTCAGAAAACATGAACGGATTTACACACTGAATCGTACCGCCTGCTTGCTATCCATACTGCAACGAATCCAAGCAAAGCCCGTACACCATAAAGTGTTCTCCGCAAATATCGCATTGGAGGTTCACATCAAAATGAACCGAAATGCTTTGATTACCAAACGCAGGTATGTTGTTCACACACACGAAGAAGGTTTTGATGGTTACCAAATTGGGATGTAGTGTTATAACAGAAGCGATGAAGCCGCTGTAGTTGCTTTCAATCAGATTGCCACCGGTTAGCTTGCAGTCTATGATAGATAAGTTAATTTACTAGTATATTATGTTGATGAGCCCGGATGAATTCGAGCATATCGCTCTGTACTAGACGAAAGATTGTAATATTTATAACAACTAATTTACCTCTATTACCAGTGCAGATATTTACGCGCCAGTTGCTACAAATATGAGAGTGCAATTCATGATCTATACGTCGCACTTTATGCATATCAAAGCGCCCTAAAAGATATCATAATGCAAGCTAATATTGATTTGAGAATCCATAATATTTTGGGTATCACTTACGAATCCAAACAACGAAAAACTATTCACGTTGTAATTATTCACGTGCATGTCTATTATTGAGTATTTCGTGTTTTCGGTGTACAAAAATATTTACTAGTTGTACTTTTGGGACATGAACATTTCGTTAACCAGCTTCAGCTAATTTAAGTTTTACGTTTTTAAGCAGTAATTGTACTAGTTACTGTTTATCGTGATAGAATTTTAACAGATCTACTACTAATTAATATTTGATAATTGTTTAGAAAGTAATATAGAAGCCAGCATTAAATGCATATTATGGATAAATTGCAGTTCAATATAAATATTATAATATATATATTCATTTCACTTCCTCGAGACGGCACAAACAGACTTCATTGAGACTTTCGAAAGCAAAACATGGGCTCTCGCACGCCAGTGTTTCTACTTTCAAAACGGGCTCAACCCAGCAGGACCCTCACTGAGTCGTTAGCGGACCAATTTCACCTGATTCGCTAACTTATATATATATATATATATATAACGACTCAGTCTCGAGGAAGTGAAATGAATATATATATTATAATATATATTAAATGTATTAAAAGTATAAGCAAACATTGAAGAAGCAAATTGAAGAGAGAAATTGAATCACTAGATTGATTATTAAAGTAGAGGAAAATATTCTGCCATCTAACGATGGTAAATTGTAGCGTGTGTAAAGGCATATGCTATCATTATTTGTTTAATATGTTTAATATGTTATTAATATCATAATTATAGGTAATGTAAGCCAGTGTCATTTAAAGCAGGTTAATCATCAGTATCTACAAAGTAAATATGTAATAATTAAGGAATGCTAAAACTTTAAGATTTTGTTTAAAGGAGTATTCTTTGTCAAATCGGGTCTAAACCGCTGTTATCTCGTATTCACCTGCAAATGTTGTGCATTTTAGCATGTACACAACGAGTACTCAGGGCTTCGTATTGAACCTGAGTTATTCAATTCGAGATCTTCCTTCTTTCGCTCTATTTGGTCTGACCTAGACTATTGATCTGTAGCGTTCAAATATATTTGTTAGAATAACTCAAGAACTCGCAGAAAGCGCTCTTCTCTGCTTTTCATGCGCTATGAGCTCGAATTCCTCCGAATTTTCTTTCGTTTCTTTCGGTGTCAACGTTTCTGGGATTGTTTTCAGCCCGAAAACTTTCAAAATGAACCAGTCAATGATTCAGTTCAGGCTGAATGGGGTAAACGTAGGAGGGCTGATTATGTTAGCTGGAAACATAAATATCTAAATGGTCGAATGTAAAATATCTGGACATGCAGACTAATAGAATATTTCTGGGTCGATTGTAGCGTTTATTTTTGAATAAGTTGCTTTGATCGTTGATAATGTTAAAATTTGCGTGAATGTACAAAATTTTGGATAAGGAACGTTGAGTCAGAGTGGAGAAATATCAGTCAGCTGCAATATTTGCATGGAAGGAATTTATACATACGGATTATGCTAAAGCAGCTTAGAGTTCGGAACAGTTGAAAATTCAAAGCAAATATGTTCACAATCATTCGTATTCGATGGAGAAAAATGCACATGTTCATGGAGAAGTAGTAAATCAAACCACTTGTGTTAATTTAGTATCATCAGTTAACTTGCTATATTAATAATAGTCATTAATAAATAATTAATTAAATTTCTGATTTAAATTACAGAACAGAAGTATTAGTAAGTATTACAAAAGATATTAAAACAGTTTAGAGCCTATTAAACTTGATATTTTTACTTTGTAATAGTTAAGTAAAGAAACATAAAATAATATTACTGAATAGTTAAATATAACGGAGTTAGAGTAATATATTAGAAATAATGTTACCAAAACGTATAATAACATTATGATTAACATTTCAAAATTAGAAAATAGAATATAGGATAACTAAACTATTTTGATCAATTAAGTTTCAACTCTCAATACATCATCGATGGCTATTATTTAAAATATTACATTTTTGAACAAAACAATAATGGATTATTAAGCTTAAAACTCACTTATAGCTAAAAATATTTCGATTTTGAATATTGCCCTGATAGATTCAAACGTATAAATAAAATAATAATAATAAGCTATTGCCTTTTTAAGTCATTAAATTTAATGTCTAAATAGTGGTGTTAAAGGAATATAACTGATATTTGGTTAGTGTTAGTTAGATCAAAGTAATAATTCTATTTGCAATATATAAATTTACGAATCTGAGTTTGATATATAAATTATTACTAGTTAAATTACATCGGCAAACAACTTCAGTATTGGATATGTGTTTGATGCATCTAATTATATTCAAAATGCGTTTACTGATGTGTCTGATAGTGTTTACACATCCGTTAAACCATTATTTTAATCTTAAAGCACCTTTATAAATTTAAAAATTCAGTTTGGAACTTAATTTTTAAGTGGTGGTTCGTTCATAATATCTCTATGTACCTCAATTGCAATTAATTCGATGAATATTATTTCAAAGCCATCAAGTTAAATTAATGTCACCTCGTAGTTAAATATATTAACTTCATATTCCACAAGTGCTAATATTAAAAACTTTCTCTTAAATATAAATATCGCCCCATCAAGTGAGAATGTTACATTAATTAGTAATATTAATGGTGAATTGAATGTATCAGGTTATCAGGTACTTGGGGTGTACAACAGCACTCTAACTATTTCATTAATCGGACTAAATATACAGTAAGCTATTGTAAACGTGAACCTCATGAACTTTGCTCCAGATGTTTTCAACACAGGAAACAGGTCTTCTTATTTATTTAGTGAAGTAAATTCTAGTAATGTGTTATTAGATGATATTTCCATTGTTATAGGAACTATATAAAATCCAATGTTATCAATTATATTTCAACTACATCAACTAACTACTTCTAATTTGGAGGTTTAGTATCAAACATAAATTCAACAACGTTGAGAATAAGTAATATTCAGTACGATATTAAATAAACTCTTATGATTTTTACATAACGAATTCTGGTCTTTTAATCGGTAATTCTAATTCAACTAGTAATAACGTAACTATCTAACATATTTGTTTATCTCATATTATAAAGAGCTACACATCGTTTAATGTTTTTGGTGTCATTGGTTACTTCGAAGGAACTATTCAGATTTAATAGTCTAATATATTAATTAGTATACAGAGTGCTGATATACACAGTGCTGATAAACTTAGTTATGTAGGGGTTATAGGCTCTATAACAAACGCTTGCATTTATACCAATATTCTAAACATTATGACCAGTGTTGACGTAAATGAAAATACAGGGAGATATATTTCGGCTTTAGTGGCTTCACACACGTCGCTCAATTGTACCATCTCAAATAGCACTGTGCAAAATAGCCATATATAATCTGCCTAGTATACAGGTGGTTTTATTGGCTTTTGTAACTCCTTAGTAGTTATTTAATATAGCACAGTTATAAATAGTGCAGTTAAATCAGGATTAAATGCGGGTGGTATTATCGGATATGCGTATTCTAACATCCAAATTTCAAATACAACGGTACAAAACATCAGCGTAGGGAACGGCACCTCATTTAGCTCATTCATGGGAGGTCTGCAAATTGGTTCTGTACTAACAATATCTAATGATCAAGCTATAAACGTCACCGTAAGCGGTATCACACACGCTGGAGGCATTATCGGCTACGCTGAATATAATTCGAATATAAATCGCTGAAGTACTCGTCTCAAACAGCTCCTTTTCAGCTTCTAGTTCTAATGCAGGTGCCTTTTTAGGCACTTTTAGCGAAATTTATTATGGATGCATTATGAAAATCGTTAAGTCTAGTATAAACGACGTTAATGTAACAGCTCCTTAAAATTTTGGACTTGTAATAGGTTATTAATATTCATCATATTCTGTTTCAACTTCTTTATCATAAGGAAATAACTATATTAACAATATCAAGTAATAAAACTGTGTCAACTTTGCGAATACATGCAATATATTTACTAATACAAGGAAACTCATTCACTGGATAACAGAATCACAACAGCTCCACAAAACAACGGGCAACAACCGATCAAAATCCATACATCTACATCAAATAATGTGAGATGAACAACTGCTTCGATCGCAAACAACAAAACAAAAACAATGATGCTTACAAGAAAAACTGGAAGAAACACTCTTGGAACCAAGCAGACGTAGTCTAAAAGCTAACGAAAGTTCTACAAAAAACTCTGAAACAACAAGGCAACTACTTCGATCGAAACAACAACAAATTCAACAACAACTAAGGGAAACTGTTCAATTCCCTAAACGAATACAGATACAATGATGTTAAATCAAAACGCAACGATGACTCATTCATGTACGTCAAAATACCAATGGGCTAGACCAACTTCAGCAAGCAAAACAAAGGCGGAAACAAGTCGTTTGGAGGTTATAAGTAAGGAAACTTCAACCAAAAATTCATATGAAGAGCTAGGCAGCTGTCATATTGACTAAATAATTGCTATCTGAACTGGCTCCGTGAGGCTAATTGCTAAATAATTGTCGCGTGCTGAAAATCACGTCATGACGAGATTCTTAACACGCCTAGGCGTTTCACTAATTTCGTCATGACGAGATTCATACAACGCGTAGGCGTGCTAAAAATCTCGTCACCCCATAAAAAACCTCCATATACGGGACTCGAACCCGTGGGGAATCAGACATTATTCTAACGTCACAACCATTAAGCTATTCTTTCTTGTTAGAATTATTATAATATATGTTCATAATAAAATATTCATATTTATTCAACTATTAAATGAAAATTTAGTAATATTATCATAATTATACGATATTATTTTAATTTCCACTTTACAACAAATGATTATATGAGAGAAATAGAGAGCTAGAAATAAAGAGAACATCATTTTATTCTGGGGAACATGATGAATTAACAGTTTGATTCAATTTAGCGCAACGCAGTCTTTCTTTATAAACTTCATACGTAGAATTGATGCCAACTTTGTTAATTAGTTTGACATTATCAACATCTTCCTAAGTAACATCTGATTTGTGTCTTCCACCCTTTGCAACTGTTGGTTAAAAGCCTTCATCCTTTATTGCTCTTTGCACCACTCTTCTAACCTACATAACACCTAGTCCAGTTTCAGTTGCTATTTAAGTTTGATTTATACCATTTTATGAAAGAATGAACACTTTATCAATAGTTTCCGCAGTGATTCCTTTGTAAACAAATTTTTGTAAATAATGAATATAGGGCATTTTAGCATTAGAAAATGAAGTGGTCATTCAACAAATATTGATTTAAATGATGAAAATAGTTTAAATTTATTGAAAAATATAGGGTGACGAGATTAATAGCACGCGATATTTGGAGGTTATAAGTAAGGAAACTTCAACCAAAAATTCATATGAGGAGCTAGGCAGCTGTCATATTGACTGGATAATTGCTATCTGAACTGGCTCCGTGAGGGGCCATGATAACTGGATCGTGTATCAAAAAACTGATAGATTAAAAGTATAAGCAAACATTGAAGAAGCAAATTGAAGAGAAAAATTGAATCACTAGATTGATTATTAAGTAGAGGAAAATATTCTGCCATCTAATGATGGTATTTTATAGCATGTGTGTAGAGGCACATGTTATGGGCTAAGATAGCTCTCAGTTACGCGTGTGGAAATGGGGATTTCGGATGCTGAGTGAGGACTATTTACTAATACAAGTGCTCCAGATATTTACACGAACATAATTGCTAACGAAACTCAAATATAAACTACTTTGATTGCTTGCAACTAATTTGTATATATTTAAACTTTTGATATTTATTGTATTACAAATAGTTTAAGTATATAAAACTTTTCTTTAAGTTGAGTGGAAACGTGAGTAATGTAAGCATAGTGAGTAAGAAATCAGTAATATTGTGTACACCAGCGCTGTCGAACCACTTATAACCGAACTAAACCGAGTTAATAACAAAACAAATCTCCTCAACTGGACGATTCTTCTCGCCAAAATTCTTGTTGGATGTAATCTTCACCACAATATATCTAGATACGTGTGACATAAAGTCGTATAAACAACTATAGAAAGCGTTGTATTGTAGTAGTAATACAATATATTGCCTAGGCACGCGTTTTTGATACGTCAAAGTAAAACAGAGATTTGTGAGTTGGCGAATTCGTTTCTTCTTCTTTGCGGTTAACGCAGCTGTGCTGACACATAGTCGTTTGGCGCTGCCGTATGGATTGACAATATGATTCTGGATATATCATGTAATAATATAAATAGAGTGAAAGCAGCGATACTACCTTATTTTACTACATTTCTTAAATTATAAGACATCATATCTGACAGTGGTCATTTAATATCATAACAGAATGTATACTTACCACAAAATAATTTTAGGCGGTAAATCAACCAGCTAGCTGGATTCAGTAACAAACGAAATCTAAAAATTTTACCAACACTTTTATAAAACGTATGACGACAGTTTACCTGCGCGTCTTTTAGATGTGGAGACATTGTCATGTTCGTATTCTGTGGAAGATACTGGGTTTGAACTGGCACCGCGGGCTTCTGAACGCGGATTACTTTCATGCATCCCGCGAAATATGCCAATCAGAAAGGATTTACACACGCGTAAAAGCTTCATAGGCCACAGGCGCGTTTTAACAAAATACATAATTTGTGTGTCTCACACTCGTTCATTCAAGTGCAGGCGGCGCCAGATTAGTTTGGAATATTGGCTCTAACTCCATTATTTTCTTTAAGTTGAGTGGAAACGTGAGTAATGTAAGCATAGTGAGTAAGAAATCAGTAATATTGTGTACACCAGCGCTGTCGAACCACTTATAACCGAACTAAACCGAGTTAATAACAAAACAAATCTCCTCAACTGGACGATTCTTCTCGCCAAAATTCTTGTTGGATGTAATCTTCACCACAATATATCTAGATACGTGTGACATAAAGTCGTATAAACAACTATAGAAAGCGTTGTATTGTAGTAGTAATACAATATATTGCCTAGGCACGCGTTTTTGATACGTCAAAGTAAAACAGAGATTTGTGAGTTGGCGAATTCGTTTCTTCTTCTTTGCGGTTAACGCAGCTGTGCTGACACATAGTCGTTTGGCGCTGCCGTATGGATTGACAATATGATTCTGGATATATCATGTAATAATATAAATAGAGTGAAAGCAGCGATACTACCTTATTTTACTACATTTCTTAAATTATAAGACATCATATCTGACAGTGGTCATTTAATATCATAACAGAATGTATACTTACCACAAAATAATTTTAGGCGGTAAATCAACCAGCTAGCTGGATTCAGTAACAAACGAAATCTAAAAATTTTACCAACACTTTTATAAAACGTATGACGACAGTTTACCTGCGCGTCTTTTAGATGTGGAGACATTGTCATGTTCGTATTCTGTGGAAGATACTGGGTTTGAACTGGCACCGCGGGCTTCTGAACGCGGATTACTTTCATGCATCCCGCGAAATATGCCAATCAGAAAGGATTTACACACGCGTAAAAGCTTCATAGGCCACAGGCGCGTTTTAACAAAATACATAATTTGTGTGTCTCACACTCGTTCATTCAAGTGCAGACGGCGCCAGATTAGTTTGGAATATTGGCTCTAACTCCATTATTTTCTTTAAGTTGAGTGGAAACGTGAGTAATGTAAGCATAGTGAGTAAGAAATCAGTAATATTGTGTACACCAGCGCTGTCGAACCACTTATAACCGAACTAAACCGAGTTAATAACAAAACAAATCTCCTCAACTGGACGATTCTTCTCGCCAAAATTCTTGTTGGATGTAATCTTCACCACAATATATCTAGATACGTGTGACATAAAGTCGTATAAACAACTATAGAAAGCGTTGTATTGTAGTAGTAATACAATATATTGCCTAGGCACGCGTTTTTGATACGTCAAAGTAAAACAGAGATTTGTGAGTTGGCGAATTCGTTTCTTCTTCTTTGCGGTTAACGCAGCTGTGCTGACACATAGTCGTTTGGCGCTGCCGTATGGATTGACAATATGATTCTGGATATATCATGTAATAATATAAATAGAGTGAAAGCAGCGATACTACCTTATTTTACTACATTTCTTAAATTATAAGACATCATATCTGACAGTGGTCATTTAATATCATAACAGAATGTATACTTACCACAAAATAATTTTAGGCGGTAAATCAACCAGCTAGCTGGATTCAGTAACAAACGAAATCTAAAAATTTGATTACAAAAGAAATCTTCACCTTGATTAAGTTAATAAATTATGATTAAGTATTAGACTATGATTAATCCTTCAACACCCGTCGGGCGTTTTCGGGCTTTGCGTTTTCGACACCCTAATATTTCATAAAACTTCTTCTTATAATAATATTATGATGCTAAGTAAAATAGTAATACTATATAGTATTATTTTACTATTGAAACTCAAAGTGTTATCAGTGCGTTGAAAGAATTATTGTGATTCAAATTTTTACTAAAATGTAATATAACAATATTATAAATTATAATATGCTAGTATAATATCTAAAATTTATAAAGTTTTAATAAGTCCACTTCACAACCTAATTTAAGTCATAACTTGAGTTTATCAAAATATTTTAGGTAAGGAAATTAACTCATACAAAAATTTTGTGTTAGAACTTGGTCACAAGTTACTTTCCCCAATTATTATATAATACGGATAATGTTTATTTTTTCGATTTTTCTGAGTTATGAATCTTGACCAATATAGTATAAATACAATAAATTATATTATATATGTTATTCTTAATTAGTACGTATTTAATTTATCCATATGACTTCCTCTTGTAAGGTGAAAACTCGAGTAAAGAAAATAAAAATATAAAATACCAAGACAGTATCAAAATGGTGTTACAGAAAATTTAGTTATATATTATGTCAATTTGACTAAATAATTGCTATCTGAACTGGCTCCGTGAGGGGCCATGATAACTGGATCGTGTATCAAAAACTGATAGATTAAAAGTATAAGCAAACATTGAAGAAGCAAATTGAAGAGAGAAATTGAATCACTAGATTGATTATTAAAGTAGAGGAAAATATTCTGCCATCTAATGATGGTATTTTATAGCATGTGTGTAGAGGCACATGTTATGGGCTAAGATAGCTCTCAGTTACGCGTGGAAATGGGGATTTCGGATGCTGAGTGAGGACCTATATTATGTCAATATAATAAGCAGTTTGTTTTCAATTATCTTTTTCAAGAATCAAAATATCTATATAAATATATTTTGAATTTTACTGAAATGTAAGTTAGTGATAAAAACTATAATAATTTTGATACAAGTTATCAATATATATAAATATTATTATTTAATGCATGGATGTAATCAAGAAGTCAAGAAATCGTTTGTTAATATTTTCGTATCTGAGCTGACTGGATATGGAGTGAAATTAAAAAGTAAACTATATGCAACCTCTCACTAGTACATAAATTATATTGGTTTGCCTCTATATTATATTTTTATTTTTCGAAAAACCTCTGTGGGTGTTTAAGGATTAAGTTAAGAATTTATCTTAACTTTAAGCTCAAGTTAGTCCTCACTCATTGATTTATCTCCCTTTAAGCTCATGTTATATCCCATGATATTTCAAAAGTTTTGCATAATTTGACATTTGGAAAATTCTGTGCATGTAAACAACGTATTTCCGCAATTATATTGCTAAAATTGTAAAATTTTAGATATTAATATAACAATATTAATATTCTTAATATCAATCTGTAACAGAAGTTAATAGCTATTGTAATAATGTTAATATAATAAGTAAATTGTTAAATATTCACTCAGCACCCAGAAGCAGACCAATTATTTGCTATATTTACACACTCACTTTACTTAATACCTTTAATGTAGTTCGAAACTGCTGTTGAATTGACGAATAATAACGTTCCTCCGTTATTGTAGCCAACAACGACCCCTGGATTTGAACTAGCGACAATATATAAGAACTTAATCTACACGTTCGTTAAATACAATGTTTATTAACATTTCCCTATAATTCCACCAACTTTACTTTAACCTGAAATACTTATGTTTTAAACAGATGAATTGTATATTTATATCTTAATCGTAGCTTAATTATGTTATTGACCGATAATTCCGCCAACATTATTACTTGAACCAGAACTTATATTTCCTCCGATTACAGTAGTATTTTAAATGGAACAGTCATTTGCACCTTCTAATCCAAAAATCGAACCAATAAAAGCGCCACTATCAGAAGTAGTAATGCTTACAGAAGTTATCAAGTTTATTACTTCTACATAATTAGAATATGAAGATTGATCCCCGAATACGCCGAAATACTAGAACATCGCGCCTTGAACAAAGAATGTAACCTTTGAGTTTAAAAGGGATACATTTCCGGAATTATATCCTATGATGCCCAACTTTACAAATTATACTGTTGTGCTGGGCATATTTTGCAAGAGGCACAAGTTTTTTATCGTAATACTGCTTGTACTAGACCAAACAAATCCTAATAGAAAACCTGAACATGCAACATATTATGAGCTGAACTTCTGGTATGAGTCCATAACTACATTATAAACACAAATAGATGACGCGCTGTTTATATAAGCTAGTATTCCTCCAAACTAATAAGTATAATATTAAGTTGTTGATATTGAACCCATAAGAAGAAAGTTGGATTCGTTTCCAATAATAACAGCTAGATTGTTAATCTCGAATGTGCTTGCACCAGAAAAAGTATTCTAGAACAAATAAGAAGAGCCGTTTCCAACATTGTAAATATTTGGCCTGAAATTTACTTGATTAATATTTATGGTAGCCGTTTAGACGTTAATTCCTATCATAGCAACCGTTAGAGTGCTGCTGTAATCACCAAGCACTTGATATCCAGAGATGTTAAAAACTCCATTGATACTGAGAATTAAGGTTATATTACCATTTGATGGGACAAAAGACAAATTAACCAACAGATTCTTAATTTCAGCACCAGTAGGAGAATTAAATAAAATATTCAGGTTACAGTCAGCGTTAACTGTAAGTTAGCTTCCGGATCTAGAAACAATGTTCAGTTGATTTATGGTAAACACTGAGCTTTGTGTTGAAATGAACGAACCACTGCTTAGAGTTTGAGCTCCGAACTGTATCTTCAAGTTTGTAAAAGTGCTTTGAGATTAAAAGAGTGGATTAACTTTGGATGACTAAACATTATCAGAAACGTCAATAAACGCGTTTGTAATAATTGACGCAGTACTAAAGATGTACCCACTACTGAAGTTGCTCTACGGTGAAATCGAATAGGTTATAAAGTACTAATCAAACGAAGCAAAGTATACAAGTTGGCTGCACGATGAATTTTCTGAGCAGCTTACAGTATAATTGGCAAGGCATAAACCTTCAATATATGTACCAGCGTTGTTTAAACAATTGATTTCTTATCCAAGACTAGTTATTACTTGTTTCATTTCTTGGTTTTATTGGCTTTGATTTTACTGGAAAGTCTTAGTAAAATTATCAAGAGTGGTTAAATTGAATTAAAGCGCCTAGATGTTTTAAGAAATAGTATTTGTCGTGTTTGTGAAAGAATAGTTCAGAGCAGAGATGTTGTTGTATATTCTCCAGTCTAATACCGTCGAATTCTGATAGATGAAGTTATCCAGTGCGCTTGCATTGGACACTATGGTTTAAGCCAGCAAAGTCGCGTTTCCGCTAATTCTCTTATCTAGGGCAGAGGTGTTCTACTACAAGCTTGCATCTAAGGAAGAGTAGTTGGATACGATGTGGCTCTCTAGTGTGGATTGAGTTATTTATATGTAACTTATTATCTGGCTTACATTTTGAGTCATGCTACTATCCAGCTCCTGAACCATTCTTTCGATATTTGTAACGCGCTACAATAATCCACTATTGTCCACACTGGTCATGTTACGTATGGCTTGGAGTATATCTACACAGTTCAGTTTGTCAAGAATATAGCCTTGAGCACAAACACATTGGTTGTCAGAAAACATGAACGGATTTACACACTGAATCGTACCGCCTGCTTGCTATCCATACTGCAACGAATCCAAGCAAAGCCCGTACACCATAAAGTGTTCTCCGCAAATATCGCATTGGAGGTTCACATCAAAATGAACCGAAATGCTTTGATTACCAAACGCAGGTATGTTGTTCACACACACGAAGAAGGTTTTGATGGTTACCAAATTGGGATGTAGTGTTATAACAGAAGCGATGAAGCCGCTGTAGTTGCTTTCAATCAGATTGCCACCGGTTAGCTTGCAGTCTATGATAGATAAGTTAATTTACTAGTATATTATGTTGATGAGCCCGGATGAATTCGAGCATATCGCTCTGTACTAGACGAAAGATTGTAATATTTATAACAACTAATTTACCTCTATTACCAGTGCAGATATTTACGCGCCAGTTGCTACAAATATGAGAGTGCAATTCATGATCTATACGTCGCACTTTATGCATATCAAAGCGCCCTAAAAGATATCATAATGCAAGCTAATATTGATTTGAGAATCCATAATATTTTGGGTATCACTTACGAATCCAAACAACGAAAAACTATTCACGTTGTAATTATTCACGTGCATGTCTATTATTGAGTATTTCGTGTTTTCGGTGTACAAAAATATTTACTAGTTATACTTTTGGGACATGAACATTTCGTTAACCAGCTTCAGCTAATTTAAGTTTTACGTTTTTAAGCAGTAATTGTACTAGTTACTGTTTATCGTGATAGAATTTTAACAGATCTACTACTAATTAATATTTGATAATTGTTTAGAAAGTAATATAGAAGCCAGCATTAAATGCATATTATGGATAAATTGCAGTTCAATATAAATATTATAATATATATATTCATTTCACTTCCTCGAGACGGCACAAACAGACTTCATTGAGACTTTCGAAAGCAAAACATGGGCTCTCGCACGCCAGTGTTTCCACTTTCAAAACGGGATCAACCCGTCATTTATGCCCACGACCTATGAGGAATCTAGCTCCCAACCATAAAATAAAACTAAAAATGAATAGGAAATAATTTGATTAAAAAGACAAAAAACAAAAAACAATCAAAAGATAAAAACAAAAATGAAAAGAACAATAAAACAACTAAAATAACGACAATGTGGTAAGTAATGAATGAAGTAAATATAAGAATACCTAACTTCTCACAAATGATCATAAGCTGATCATCCAAGATCCACCAAAAGCACAAAACCACCTAACAAACATCAACCTAACATAAACTAAGATACAAACACAAACCAAAAACCAATCGGCCACAAATGCCACAAATCACCATAAGACTAGTCGCCCAACATTATCAACTCCAATAGTACTGTCACAGAGATGATTGACTTTAACTATGTCACGCAATTGCATAAATAAGCACAAAAGGGAGCTCTAACCAAGCATGAGGAATTAAATACAGCCGGAACGAATTAAAGGAGAACCGAGTGAGTTATTTAAATTAAAAATTTATAATAGTATATTACCGAATTAGACTGAATATGTTTGTCAATGATGACACTGTAAACCAAAAATAATATAGTAGTGATATATCGTTATTGGGAAATTGGAGTCAATTCATGATTTACTAAAAAATCAAATTGTGGAAATCAATAATTTCAATAATTTGGGAATCGTATCAGAGGCCGCTGCTTAAATTGCCAGTTATAAATAGATGTACATAAAGCAATATAATTTCACTGTATACGTAGTTCTGCCTAGACGGTTTAGTTGTGATAATTATTCTTTCACTAATTTTGTAATTTTGAACACAATAATATAAGCTGGCAGGTTTCTATAAAATTTTAGTATTAGTATTTAGTATTTATATAAATATCACATTTATGTTTTAAATATTATATTTGAGTGGAGTCACACAATCACTACTTTTTGCAGCAAGTAAAGTAAAATATTTGATTAATTTTGAATTCGATATTTCTGTTATTAACACTATCTGATATATTATATTTCAACTTGAGTCAACGCCTTCAGCTGCAGTTTGAATAAATGATAATAAGGTATTGTATACAGTATAATATAATTATACTTGTTATATGACAAAAAAAGATACATAAATTGATCAATTTTATAATTTTTGATATGTTATCAATAGATATATGTATATTAAATATATGTTATTTACACCTTTACCACATCAAGATTTGTTGAGATATCGTTAACATCAAATTTTCGCTTAATTTTAACTATAACTAAATCAGAAGAGGAGCTGGGAGTGAAATATTTTACAGTATTATATAGTACTATATAAGTTATTATCCAGTATAAAATAATATATTTACTTGAGAAAATATTTTTAAGAACAGCCATTCTTACAAGTTTTAAACAAAGTTGAAAGATTAAAACTATCAAGAATAAACCAAATACAAAGACATATCTAGACTAATTTTCAGATAAATAGAATAGTGACATTCCTCGCTTCAGTTTTTAATTATAATATAGCGTTATTTTGAAGAAATTTTATTTCATTGTGAAGTGATGTTATTCATCACAGTTTTATATACTATATCACCTGTAACTCAAATATATGCTTTAAAATATTGCGCTCGTTTATGGCGGGTAATTTTTGTAAGAAACTGGTTCATGTAAATTATAATATCATTATACTAATAAATTAAAAATACGAATAAAATATAGATTTCACACTTCAAATGTATTACAATTTTGAAAAATGAAGCTTGATTTCCTAATAAAAATAGGCACATGCATAATTAATTTATATATATTTATTTATAATGTATTTATCATTCTTTGAACATATAAAACAACAAATATTCATCTAAATTAACATATTGCTTCAACTCATTGCCTAACGCTTCATAATTAACTCATTTTATAAAAATATTCAAAACTTAATCAAAATTAATGTCTATTTTTGTTTCCTAAAGATTTAATTTTAGATATAATACTACTAGTAATATAGCATAAATTGGTATAACGAATAATAATTCTATTCACATTTATTCTTAGATTATATACAAATAACTTACGAATTATATATTTATTACTTTAATTTTATTGGTTGCCATTAATATAACATAAGTATGATTACTTACTATTGGAGTGTAAATATTATATTGTATCTTATTATCAATATTTATAACGATTTATAAAAAGTATAATTAATTCCAAATTCAATTATTTTACATCAACTGCCATTTATGCTAATTAACTAATAATATGAATGTAATAAAATAATAAATATTATAAATGAGACAAGTCTATATTAGAATAATTGAAAGAGTATGGGCTTCTAAACTACGATGAAAAATCACTTAATGCAGATAATGGAGGATGGCTAAGTTGCATATCTTTTCGTCAACAAGTTGAATTTTGTACCTTTTCACTCCGGGGTACACTTTTATCATATAACAAGTATAATTATAATATAATTCATTAGACTCGATTTTCAGAAAGTGATTTATGGGAAGTTATTTCACAATATTAATACTATGTGTACCAATCGGTAACTTTTTATTTTAATTGACATTTTTCACTTCAAAATTTTGAAATGTAAGCAAACTTACATCGAAGACAAAATATCAAAATTCTGGAAAACACGAGATTTTGTTTTCCAAACTTTGTTGTATGGATAGGTGATATGATGCTGCTCAAAAATCTAAATTTGATTAACGAACTGAGAGCTTATTTTATGTTAAAGTTGGCGTACGAAGTTTCAGAAACTTCAAATGATACAAAAAGTGAACTTTAGACTGACCAGTGAATCTTCAACTTTTGTTGGAATGATAATCTATTTAGAATGTTTGGGTACGATGTTATAAAAAGGAGCCAATTTGTACGATATTAAATATCCAAAGTTATTATGGTCATTGAAATTGAACTACACCAGGAAATAGAAAACAAAGCAGAAACTTGTATTCGGTCCAAAGCTAATTTATGAAGTTCTAGATTAAAAGTAGTAATTATATAGAAAATGAAGAATACAGCTAAAAATGAAGAACTCAACTAAGAGGGGAATCTAAAAGTAAAATGTAATTTTCAAATTGGATAATTGTCTCAGAGGAATCTTGTCTTACTATGAAATTAAGTTGCAACATGAGTCAATGTAACAATATTGAAACAAGACCTTGTTTGGCTAGAACATATAATATATTCCACACCAGCTTTTTGAACATTTTGTTAACTCAAGTTTAAACCTCATTGGAGTACCAGACTCAGTAATGATGGAGTTGATGTATCACGATGTAGAGACTAAGATTATGCAATATTATCTTAATAGTGCAACTTTCTATAAGTGCTTAAGACCAGATGGTAATCCATAGAAACATTTGTGGATCCATCCACTGATGATGAATTGTCTACGCTACCAATAAACAGTCTAGAAGGTTTAGACTAAAAATATATTTGGTTTGTTCACAATGTAGAGTAAATTATTCTCGTGATGTGGTAATAATATAAGGGTACATATTGAGTAAGTGAAATATATTATAGTACAGTCATTATATATGCATTATGTATTTGAAATATTGGATTCACTACTTCGATATATTTTTGCAGTCTAATTAATTATGCTGTATACTGTACTGCGTAGATGAACAAATAATTACAACAATGGATTGAATATAACATTTATGAAAATTTAATTATGATAAAAAATGAACTAAATGTGATAAATGAAATGAAAGCTGTATTGTGAGTATATTTTACTATGAGGTAGTGAACGTATTATATTTATAAAATTTCACTTCTGAATTCTTATATCCTAATAAAGCTATAAAATATCTATCCTTTTATTCTACTTTTTTGATACATTTCACTTATAAGGGGCTGAAAGTCGTCCCCTTTTAAGCTCCCCTTGAGAGCAAACTAATGTTATTCAATTATAGCCATCCATTACCATTTTCTTATTGCACAATAAGGGTTTTCTATTGTCAAGAAAAATAGCAAATATTAAAATGATTCAAAATCCATAATCTAAATACACATGTGTATTGGGTGTGGAATTCGTAAGAATTAAAATTTAAATAAATTTATGATAAAACTCACTCCTCTAAATAGCATTGTTAGTTAAGTCAGCTCCCTCGCTCTGGTTGATTCAAAAATTACAACTGACTTAAAAATGTACTCTTTTTGAATTATCAATCCTGAATGCCTCTTCATCAATTAGTCGAAGACGAAATGTACTAAAACCAACTAATATCTTTGATCATTAACAGTTAAGTGACACCTTGGCTGGCATTACTAAGTTTTAAACTTTCAAGTATTTCAAAAAGTTTAGTCAGATGTTGTAACCACGATATTCTTTACCATAATTTCGTGGAAGTGATCTTGACCAAAGAGTACGAAGTCCACATGTTGGCAACCTATTATTCAACTTTGTTTAGAAAATTGAGAACAAGACTCGATTTGAGGTCAAGTTTGTTGTGTTATTCTAGCTTCATAACTCTTTTCTGGATCGATACTCGTTTTTTAGATCAAAATCTGTTACAAATTCTTACTTTGAGACACTCTCTTTGTTGAAGGAGTTGAATCAAGGTCATCAAAAGCAACGAAAAGCGATGAGACAACAGATAAATGTCCAGCTGCTTCAATCTGGTGGCTTCAGTTATCAGTGGACTCGAACTTCAATCTGTGATTTTGATCAAGTGAGTCATTTGATAATTTTTACAAGTGTGCTAATTGTTGAGATATGAGTTGCCACCATGATGATTATTAATCCCCGAAATTATGGGGACCAACACTGTTTATCTGGAAATGACGAAAATCGTTGGAACTTTTTGGTTAAGCGTTGACTCAACTATATCTCCGATATGCTTCTCATATAACTTCAAAGTCAAGAATTAATGAAGTTTGGAGATTCAGATAGCTGCAATTAGAAACAGATTTTGGTGGTGGTAAGTGCTGTAAATGGAGGAAAGCCTAACACGGAGAAGCGAAAGAGTCGTCAATGACAAGAATTTGTACTGGTTGTTCTGCGATGAGTTACGCTTCACACCATGCGACTCAGTTTTAATTATGAATAAAGTCATTCATACTGTAAAAGAAACGAAGTGGATCAATATTTTGGATTGATATTTATGAAAATATTATAATAACGTATAAATACATCAATATTTAAATGAAATATATTTTTCTTATCAAACGACTCTCGCTACACATGTCTAAATACATTCTATTTCCATTATGAAAAGTCAATGATAATTATAGTCTTATTGTCAATTATTGTCAAAAGTAAGCCATTGTCGTGATTAGTTAGATGACTATAAATTCTATTCATATTATATTTAAATATATTTTCTCATTTATTTAACTAATTCACTATTTTTTATCATCTTTAACTTCCTTTTTCACACTGAACGGTTTGTACTTCGTGTTTCCGGCTCCGTTGAAGAACTTAATTTATTCCGGTTCTTTATGTTAAGTTTTTATCGGAATTTAATTCGGGGATGCGTTTTTAAGTTCCGAATTAGTTTATTTTGGCTGGTTTACTTTTGGTTGTGGATTTGGTTGTGGATTCGATTGAATGGATTTGAATTGGAGTGGCTGGTATTTTATGTTGTTAACGACCGAACGCGTTTATTTTATTGTTACATTTTGAACTGGAATAGTTTATTTAGTGTTTATTGTGGATATAGGATTAATGGATGGATTTACAGGTGGATTTACAGGTGAAAGTATATTTGGTGAAGTGGATATTGATATGGCAGATTCGTTATTATTTTAAGCTTGACCTTCTGAATTTTCGTTGGATTCGGAGGATGAAATGTCAACAACTGAATAATCTTCGTTTTTCACGACTGGGATAGTGTTCACAGCAGAATCCAAAGACTTAGCTCTGAATACAAAGGGTTTGTACTTAAATTCTTTTATTGGGAATTTAGTGGATTTATCAGCTTAATTTTCGCTAACATTCAGGTTTCCACTTAGTTTCCACACTGGAGAGGTGTGTAACTACTTGAACTGCTTAGGACTTTTGATCTTTTCGCCATTTTTGGCATATTACACTTTATTCGGCGCAATTGAAGCTTCTAAGGACGAAAAAATTTAATACGCTGGAAGAATACTCGCTTCTATCTTGGAATTTACAGGATTTAACTATATTTTAATTGCAACGTGCTTTAAAATTGAAGAATCCTTTCCTTTTAAAGAAGCAACATATTAAGTTTCTTCATCTTCAAGTGTAAATCGCACAGTGTGAATAGCCTAGTTTATATTATTGCTCTAGTTCATCATGTATGTATCTTAATAATTTCCGTTGAACGCGGCTTTATTTGTGTTGAGCTACGTATTAATTATAATATTTTCTGGATTAATATGCTAATGTAACTTATTATAGTTCTTTTTAACAAAATTATCAGCTTTTTTATCTTAAACAGAGTTTTAATAAAATATTTCATTTATAATATTTAATGGTATTCTATCATTTGATTTGAAGATTACCTATCTATTCATATGATCAGGAGTGGAATTTATAATATATTCATATATTTGTACTAGAACTGACAAAATAGCGTTTTAAGCTTTAGAATTTTAAATGCTGTATGGTTTCAATACAATATTAGTACCAATAATAATTTAGTGACTTTTTGTGCCTTCTTACACCACTTTTCATTGAATACATTTTAAAATTCTTTAATTCTCATTGTGCTTATATTGTATTTTATATCTGACTTATTCCTACATAATGAATGTCCACTTCACAAATGTCAACACGTAAAGCAAGACAGGCTATAGGTAATGAAACGGTCAGAATTTCTAATACTCGTGAGTATATGTTAAATGGGTAGAAAATTACCTTGCCTCCACTTGAGCAGCCGGTTGTGTATACCGAGTAAATGCTCGCTGATCTGGCTTAAAAACCGGTGTAAGCTAAATATCCTGAAAATATTGTGTATAATTCTTGCTCAATCAGTGCGGCGTTGAAATTCGCGCCCAAGAGGATTGCGATTTTGAATTTCGCGAATGAGAAGGAGCCTGGTGGTGGTTTCCTCCAAGGTGTGGTTGCCTAGGAGTAGCAGCTTTGTTACTGCTCGGATTTGTACACGTCCTTAACAAAGTGCAATAGGGACTACTATTTTTACAATTGTGAGCAAACCAGCTAGGAAAACACTGGGAGGATCATCGTCTCTCAAAACACAGTCATAAGGGACCAAGATTTCAACTTTATTGAACCGGTTCCGGTCACTATCATCACCTGTGCGGCCGTTCGCGCGTATTTAATTAAGGACCAAATTCAAGTTCAGTAATTTATGAAAACGAGAATAAAAAACATTATGAACGTTTTAAACGATTTGAATGTTGATGTGGCGATTCTGGGCGCATTCGGATGCGGAGTGTTCAAAAATGATGTTTAATTTGTGGCCAAGTGCTTTGCCGAAGAAGGACATAAAGGAGGAAAAGTTAATTGCTTCGCCATATTCAAGTGCGAGGAAAATCTTAATGCGTTTTAAAAGGAGTTCGAAGGATAGTAAGAGTAAGAGTGAGCGTATTTGAATATATTCAATTATTAACATTATAACTGCAAGTAAAAGATTAACTTTAAAATAATTTTTCAATAAGAACAAACTTCATTAGCTCGAAAGAGCGGAGATTCTATAAGGAGGTGTGACGTGTGATAACGTGCGAGATTATGGTTAGAGAGGAAAGTTGTTGATTTCTTATTGATAATTTGATTAGAAAGGAAAGGAAATGTGATGATCTGAGAAAATGGGTGACCAGTATAGACGTGATTTACGATGTCTTTATTATTCAATAATATTTTTGAATAAGTAATTGTTATTAAGTTACATAAACTTTTAATTTATACACTTGATTATAATCATAGTGTTATTACCCTTATTGATCTTGGAAATGATCGTAGAAATGTTAGGCGAAAACGGATGAACAATATAGAGTAATTTATGGTGTGCATTTATTTTTATTAAATCTATTTTCAAAGATATATGAAACATTTATTAAATCATTTTGTGTATCTTAGCGTAAAAAGAAGTTTGCCTTCCACAGTATATAAATAGAATATTTCATTTCATTTCAGATTCATATAATCTTATTATCATATTATAACATTGTTGTTTGATACAAAATGAATATAATAATATATTTTCACATCTCATATGAAAAGATCACTAAAAATTACTAAATAATACTATCACAAGAAGCTACCTTTAAAACTACCATATCATTCATTTATTATATATAAAACAAGTCAACAACCATTAGTATCATCTTTGCGGAATAATAGTTTAGCAGACATTAAATACAAGTTAGAAAATATAGACACCGATCTATAGCTAGAAGAGTCGAGTAGCGATCTATTTAATGAGTAGATAGACACAATAAATATTAATTTTAGGTGCTATTAGTTAATTTTTAACTTGAAAGAAGGTATTTAATAATTTACAGATTTAAATACCAGAGTTAATATTCTAGACTAAGCCCTGATTGAAAATACAAATAATTTAAAGATGGTATTACATTAAAGTTAAACAATGATATCTACATTAATTAGATATAAATATATTAGAAACTGACAAAAACTGGTTACCTATTTTTACAGATAGTTTATTTTATAAACTGTGTACTCACAAAAACTAACAAAATGAAATCATCCCAATTTATGCTTGTTATATTTAAAAAATGCGATAGATTAAATTATTAACATGATTTAAAATTCCAATATTCATCATAAGTAACATCAAGCGTTTAATAATGTTTATATACCACTCCGGAATGCTGAAGGATCATAAACAACTTCGCTTATCAATTTCGCAAATAGGTTCAAATAAAGCACGTGTTAGCTTTTCATAAATATCTTAAATGCGAACTCCAAAGTTAAATAAATGTAAAACGCATTTTGAACCAAATTTGGAACCGAAACTGATGTTACTAAATAACGATAATAAATTATAGGAACTGCCGCTCTTTAAATGTAATTAGTAGTTGGAGGATATCGTACAGATCAATTCATACGAATCCGATTACAAAATAGATTCAGCTAGGCTTGGAGCAGAACTGAAAAAGTTGAACGAAAGTCTTGGTATAAATTACGATAACGAACTTAAAGAAATAATTAAAAACAATATCATCGGTCTAAATTTCATAATCGGACGGATTAATGACCTTTTAATACTATGCAACTCACATATTCAAACTGTTGATAATATTAGAACTACCCAAGGATATATAATAAGTTAAAGTGTTTAATGGTAATGAGTTGATTATTTATAATATACAATTTGAATCGTACAATACAGTTTTAGCTTTTAACTACTATGACTTATTATTACAACATGAAAATAATAGTTTAGTACATAAAATGAGGATATAATATATAATATAATTAGTTTTAATATATTTTGCATTATCATAATATAATAATTATCATATATATCTATTGATGATAAACTGAATCAAATATACGTGTACTGATATGTTATTATAAATATTTTATCTAAAATTATTAAAGATACCACGTCTGTAGGAAACAGTGCTGATCAATATACTAATGAAAGCGAGCCTGTTAATAGCATTCTATAATTTAATATAATTATTTAACCATAAACTAACTCTTAGGTTACAAAAATGAATAGATCGATTGTTCATAGCTCATAAAGTGATTTATATGAAGTAAATCTTTTTCATATACGATAAATTATAGCTGAATCGAAAGTTTTTCTCTATTAGATAGAGAATAATGTAAATTACCAAGAAAAATGTATATTAATAAGTGAATAAAATCTGAATAAAATGATCATTCATTTTGAAAAATTAAAAGCATTTGTTGAAAAGAAATTCAAGTGAACTGAAGATAAGTAAGTTTATAATTAATAGTTTAGAAATAAGAAGATGATACTAAATTATAATTCCGTAATGATTGGATTCTAAAAATAGGATAATTAAAGATTTTCGTTTATAAACGAACAATTTAAAGAAGAATATAGAAGATCCCTACCAATATAACGAATATGATGAAATTATAAAGTGCAATGTTATAAATAGTTAGATTTGAAATAATACAATACTAAGATTAAATTATAGGCATAATTTTGATCAATATCCACTATAATCGATAATTATCTAAATATATAAGGTGTATCTTCCACTCCCGAATGCTGAAAGGTCATAAACAGCTTCGTTTATCATCTTCGCAGATCATTTCTAGCAAATTTCGTATTGGCCTTTCACAAATATCTTAAACTCGAACACCAAAGTTAAATAATTGCAAAGCTCATTTAGAACCAAAATTTGAGCCGAAACTATTGTCTTTAAGTAACGATAGCGGATTCCAGTACCTCCCGCTCCAAAAGTGTAATAACTCATTCGAAATCGTTCAGATTAATTCGTACGAATCCGAATACAAAATAGATTCGGCCAGGCTTGGAGCGGAACTGAAAAAGCTGAATGAAAGCCTCGGAGTAAATTACAGCAGCGAACTGAAGAAAATGATTCAAAATGGAATCTTTGGAACTAATTTTACAATCGGGCGAGTAAACGATTTGCTAATATTATGTAACTCGCATTGTCAAACAATGGACAATATCAGAACCAGCTAAGGATACATATTGAGTAAAAACATTCAATGGAAGTGATTACATATTGTTTTTTATTTTTAAACTTCCATTATATTAGTTTGTGAAAACACTTACATGAAATATTATTCAACACAAATAAACTACATGATTATAGAAAAGTATTCATAATTTGTTATATTAGTGAATTGTATTATTATATTATCATTTATTATGTTATCAATTTATGAATCAATTGAACTGAATCAATCTAATCCTGTAAGATATGTAATATTTCATGTATTTTATTGGTATTTGAGATTTATTTAATATTTCACTCCAAACATATATGCAAGTTCAATAACTGTAATCTAAATAAACAGTGTATTAATAGTTACCTTAAATTCTAAGATAAATTACTTCTGTTGGAAATAGTGCAGAATAATCTTTAAACGATAGTGAACCAGTAAATAGTATCTCACAATTTAAGATATTATGTTAACCACCAGTATTAGGATAGTAAACGAATTCTAACTTCAATAAAATGAACTAATCAATAGTTCATAGTTCATAAAGCGAATTATATGAAGTTAATCTATATCATGTGCGATAAATGATTGTAGATAGTTATATACTATTAAATAAGTTAGAGAATTCAGTAAATTACTAAGAAAAGTGTATTAATATTAGCGAATAAAATTTAACTAAAATGTTGAGTCATTTTAAAAAAACTAAAAATATTTGTAGAGAAAAAACTTAAATGATTATAAACGGAGCCGATCAACTAATGAAAGCGAGTCTGTTAATAGAATTCTATAATAGAATTCTATAATTTAATATAATTATTTAACCATAAACTAACTCTTAGGTTACAAAAATGAATAGATCGATTGTTTATAAAGTGATTTATATGAAGTTAATCTTTTTCAATATTAATAGCCTTTTATGACTCCGAAATTTAGTCAGATTCAAATTTAAATAAATGAAAATTAGTTGTTGCATGTGATTCCCTTGTACTTGTCCTAGAAATACGATCAGTGTCATTTGTATGATATGAACAAATCCAACTATTCACACATTATTCCAACCAAAGTGAAATAACTATACACTTATTAATATTTTTCTTATCCAACTGAAAAATTATTGAAGAATGTAAATAAATTTTAATTGAACGATAATTTATTTGGAACGAACTCACTGGAACTATGCTGGTAAAACTGGAGGTTGTGGATAATTCAGCTGAACTTAAGGAGGCGTCATTTATATTTACTGTTGTGGTTGATACATCTGTTATTGTTGTTGCTATACTTGATTCTGACCAGATATTACATAAGTTGAAATTTACTTTGGACGAGCAGCTTTAAAACAACTGCACACACAGCCGATAATGCAGCCAATGATACCTAGAACGATCAAAACTCCAACAACTATCACAGCATAATCCAAGCTGATAAAATATCGCCAATCACTGATAAATCTGAGCATTCGTAACATCCTGTGTTTATATTTTCTTCACATAAATAAGCTGAATACTAAGAACAAGCTAGTTTACATAATTCTTCAGAACCATAACAAACAGAAGTCATCTATGAAGTGGTGGAATTTTCTTTAAAATAGCATATACGATTATATTATATATTATCTAAAAATATCAAAAAATATTATTAAAAATAGTATTTTACATTTTTTACATTTATCGTTAAATTTAACAACCTATATTGATTCAAACCATATATATATATATATATTCATTTCACTTCCTCGAGACGGCACAAACAGACTTCATTGAGACTTTCGAAAGCAAAACATGGGCTCTCGCACGCCAGTGTTTCCACTTTCAAACGGGCTCAACCCGTCATTTATGCCCACTCAGTAAAGACCCAGCAGGGCCCTCACTGAGTCGTTAGCGGACCAGTTTCACCTGATTCGCTAACTTGATTTTTAGAAACTGGTTCTCGCTCAGTTCCTTTTTGCTCGCTATTTCCTTCGGCTTGCACGAGAGGTTGTTCCGTTGTATTGGCATTGCTTGGTGGTGGTTGCCTTTGATGCATCGTTTCATCAACTTGATTAGGTACCTGGGGTCCTTCTTAGTTTATTTGTTTTTACAAATCCCTAATTTCGGAGTATATTGCCGGTGGTGGATTAACTATTTCCTAGAGTTTAGGCGCGTTGGTATCTTCCCTAGCTCTCTATTTTTAGATAAACTATTTCTGATATTCTTTAACTTGCTTCTTTTTCTTCTAGGCTTCCGTTAAGATTGGCTTGGTTTCCTATTTTGCGTCAGTTATCGTTTTTTATTCATTTTGACCATCTTTTGGCTATTCGACAGGCTTTTCTAAGATAGGTTATTTATCCTCTTTCTTTTTCTAAGTTTCCTTTTGAGGAGACTTTGCGCTAGATTGGGGCTTTTTAGTGGTCTTTTGATCTTGTGACTTTTAGACTGGGGGCTTTTCCTCTTTCTGTTTCTGAGCGTTCTTAGGCTTCGTTTTGTCAGGCGCCTTTTCTTCGATATTCTTCGTAGGTTCAGCTTTCTAACTTACTTTAGTCTTTTTCTTCTCGTTTTCAGGCTGGGCTTCGGCATTGCTTGTCTTTTAAGTGATCTTTTTGTCGTCATGCTTCTTTTTGGTTTCTTTGAATTTACGCATCACTGCCGCCGCTGTATCAAATTAACTTTACAATTCTCTTTACAATTTGGCGATCTTCTCTTTGAGAGACTAAATTTTCTTGTCATTGCCTTTCGCGTTGGGGATTACTTTGGTCTGGGTGGGTTTGTCAGGTTTTTTCTTTGTGGACGTGTCCTCCAGTTTATCGTTGCCTTTTTCTGCTGTTTGCGTTGACTTCTTTTTAGTCTTTGTCTTGTGGGCTTTTTCAAAGTTTTTCAGTGTTTATTTAGGCTTTGCAGGCACTTCTTTGATTGGAGATAGTGTGGCTACCTTCATCATTCCTTTTTCGTGAAGGTAATCAAAGATTTTCCCGTAGTTGTCAGTGCGTTTGAATTAAACATCACTGTCTGCTAGGGAGGCAAAGCGGTTGGCACTGGGTTTCTCGACATCGATTTCGCTATGTTTTTCGCCCCGTTGGACTACTTTCTTTCTATACATAAGCTCGGCTCGATGTGTTTGAGAGGTACTTATCATGTAGCCTATCTCTTCATAAATCGTCTCGAAATTAACTCGGAGTTCTTCCAAGAATTCTCTCGACTTTTAATGAATGGTGAGATTCTTACCGATTATAATCGGAATAATTTTGAGCGGGTTACCATTTTGATCCTTTTTGTCCCGATAATGCTACTCTTTGAGAGCGTAATACTTATCAAGATCCCAAGTGATTCCAATATCCAAATAAATCTGAACTCCGTTGACCACAATGCTGATGTCCGGTTTAGTCCGGTCTTCCAGTCTGTTGTCGTTGTCTTTGCAGACTTTTCTGGCTTGATATCTCTTTCTGAGGATTCTTTCAAGGAAGTTTGCAAAACGATCGTGGGCTGCAATGTTCAGCTCGTTGATCTTTTTGCAGTCTTGTTCGTGGCCTTCCTTGTATGGTTTTTTGCACAGTTCGCAAATTTCTGGGATTGGTGTATCCCTCACGTTGTTGAAAACCCAGTTGATCATGTATTAGAATGCAGTGTTATCCATTCTTCTACGGCCCAACAGTGTGTACCCTGGTTTAGGCACCGTGTCGTTGACCTGTAGTGACATTTTTTCTTGGATTTTCATTTCTTTGCGTGTGTCTCTGAAGAAATTCTTAGATTTAGTCATCTTGGTGTTTATTTTGCCAATGATTTGTTCGAGTTTGGATTTGGTAATTTAGTCACCATTTTCTCGAATATAGTAGTCAATCAATATATATATATATATATTCATTTCACTTCCTCGAGACGGCACAAACGAACGACTGTGAGACTTTCGAAAGCAAAACATGGGCTCTCGCACATATATATATATATATGTGGGCTCTCGAACATATATATAGGTACCTAATCAAGTTGATGAAACGATGCATCAAAGGCAACCACCACCAAGCAATGCCAATACAACGGAACAACCTCTCGTGCAAGCCGAAGGAAATAACGAGCAAAAAGGAACTGAGCGAGAACCAGTTTCTAAAAAGTAAGTTAGCGAATCAGGTGAAACTGGTCCGCTAACGACTCAGTGAGGGCCCTGCTGGGTCTTTACTGAGTGGACATAAATGACGGGTTGAGCCCGTTTGAAAGTGGAAACACTGGCGTGCGAGAGCCCATGTTTTGCTTTCGAAAGTCTCAATGAAGTCTGTTTGTGCCGTCTCGAGGAAGTGAAATGAATATATATATATATATTATCAAAAGCAAAAAATTATTGTTATAAAAATAACATCAAATACTAAATTAACAAATACTAAATTTCTTTACTTTATAAAATGAATCACTTAACTGTAACCTTATCATTAGTATAATAATTCTAAAATTATATTGTGATTTGATTTTGAATATGTAGATCTCGGATTGGACTACGTTTGGAATTATTACTTATAAGGAGTATAATAAAATAATTGAATTATTTATTATTATCTATGTAACAATATGTTACAGTAATTGCATTACACAGAATGTTGGATCACTCAAACGATAGTGAGTAAGCACTGATACTCGATTTAGCATTCGTTAGTCCCACGTAAGATTCTGAAATATCCATTTTCACCCCACATATTCCCCCATGCATTACGAGTAACCCAGTACTTAGTTCCATTAGTTTCTCCGTATCCAACAAAAGTCACCATCTGTACACCCTCTAACGAGCCAGACACATGTTTGTAGACTCCACTCAAGTAATACATAAAATCAGAATATATATCGAACTGCGTTTGAATAGTTCCTTTTTTTAACGCGTTCATTATTGATTCTTCACTTGAACATACATCTTCAAATGAGGAAGACTTAACCAGTTTCAATTTTGAGCCATCGTCGCACGCAGTTTAGCACTTTACATTTTCTCCATAACTGGATTTATATGAAACACACTTCTTTGAAGGAACACCTGTACTTTTCAAAAAGTTTTGAGGGCTTTGCATTGAAGAAGTACCATTACACCCTTAACTCGAGGAATCGCAAGAAAGCATGTATTATTCTGAATATGCAACACGATATTAGTCTTTCCCTGATATACACCTATTGTCTGAAAATGAGCCAACAGATGCAAAAGCCCAGTCTGCACTGCAACCTGCTGTATCACCGACCCCCATGCACTCGGGCATCTCAATGAGCCAACTAAATGAACTTGGCGGCCAACGTATCTAGACTTTTGTGATAATTGATTCACACGATGGGACTTGGAAACTTAAATGGACTCATCAAGAAAATATTGGGAAACGCCAGGAGTCCAGGTCAAGTCTGGGATGTTTTGAAGCATCTCCAGAAAGCTCTTGTTATGCATTCTTGAAAGTGTGATTATCAATGTAATCATAAATGTGAAGACGAAGTGGAAAGTGGGACAGATGACAAAGTTTAACATTACGTATTTCATATACCTATAATTTTGTTTAATAATCAGTATATAAAAAGTTACAAATTTAAATTACAAATTATAAATTTAAGACATTAAAAATAATCGTTAAACATGTAATAGACGGTAGCAATATTACTCTCTATAATACAGAATCTGTACTCTATAAACCTGACCTCACTATTCTAAAATATTAATTTGTTGAAATCAAACAAAAAAAACAAATAACAAAACCGAAATTTGTTTTCTCTGCTGTAGAAATTATAAAATCTTATTAAAGTTCTTACAAAGTTTTGACTAACTGCTATTTGTGTTTTTTATTTGCGTTTTAATACTGGCACATAACATTGGCGTCAAATTTAATATATAGAGATAAATCGTATTTAATAATCACACGACTCACCAAGCCGCCCGGATCCGACGATACGCCGACGACAGCCTATTACACTCTTTTGAATACTTTTATAACATTTGAACTTCAAATACAAATCTGTAGTGTATTCTGTTTGACAGCTGGCGAAGAAGTGGATTCGCGTCTTCTGCAACCAAAACGGTACCTTGACAGTTGCGAGTCTCGAAATTTCCTTGAGATACCAAATCCAGAAGCAGAACTAGGTGACTCGGGCAGTAGGCGGCAAGCAACTCGCAATACGCTTCATCGCGTCAATCTTAATGATTAAGAGTCGTATGTCCGACGACATTCGATGCTAAATAGATTTGTGAATTCATTCGATATCGATTTCAACTAACTCCAGAATCGGTATAATTGCTGTCCGCGTTGAATTGGACGGAATCCCACTCAGATTCCGCTCGGTTCTGGCATTAAAGCTGCTGCCTGGCCCCAGCGGATCCGCTACGCAGCGCAGTGACGAGTGTTTGCGTTTTAATACTGGCACGTGGCCCGGCTAGTAGGCAGCTCGGGTTTGCACCACTACAAAACTCTTTCACCCCCGTTTTGGGACATTTTGAGTGGTTCAGGTGTGTTTTCGATTTGGGCCGAGAAAACGGTCAGCGAGCGCCCAAAGGCTTTGGAGTGGGATATTCCAAACGGAGGTATTTGTGCACAACTGCTGCGATCCGAGTCAAACTGCATAGATTCCGGCGCCGTGGACGTATTTGTAGAATTACGTGACTCTGAACAAAATCGAGGCGCGAACGAAAGCGAACTTGAAGCCGTGAGATGCTGGCTGTTGAAAATAGACTCCAACGCAAGTCTAAATTCGTTTTATGATGAATGAACCAGTGAGCGAAATATATCGAATTTGAAACTTGTTTGATCTGGCAAAGTCAATTCACTTCTCACTAGATGGCCAGCAGGCTCCTGAGCACCTTGTAGACCTCTTCTTCCTTCTGGGCCGTGAGCTCTCCGGTAGAGCTGTTTTCTCTCTTAGAGCGCTCCTGCTTCTTGGGCGTCTTGCCGTTGTGGAGGTTGAAGTCGCTCACGATCTCCCGGTACTTGTTCTTCAGCTGGAGCACGTTGAACTGCGTGAGGTGCTGTCTGTTGATGAGCTCCCAGTTCGTGGAGTAGTTCGCGATGAGCCTGCAGAGGACGATTTCTTCCTCGCGGGTCCACTTGTGGTACATGGGGTTTTTCTGGCCCTCCTGGCTCTGGGACACCCACCTTGTGCCTGTTTTTGGGGCGCTCTGGATGAAGTCGGCCACGGCCTTTGTGAAGTCTTTCGCGAATGTCTTCGGCATCTGGAGTGGAAATAATTTATTAAACCGGCTGTTCGCATGCCATGGAGCTGGCGCGGATTGTTTTTATTCCTGTACTCTTTTAATTTTGTAAGACCCGAATCTTATTTTAGGCAATGGGCCATAAGCTATAAATAGAACTGGGCACGGAAATGCACGAATGTGCTCTTGGCGAGGCGGTAGTGGTATTGAAGCACACATAACATTGGCGTCAAATTTAATATACAGAGATAAATCGTATTTAATAATCACACGACTCACCAAGCCGCCCGGATCCGACGATACGCCGACGACAACCAATTACACTCTTTTGAATACTTTTATAACATTTGAACTTCAAATACAAATCTGTAGTGTATTCTGTTTGACAGCTGACGAAGAAGTGGATTCGCGTCTTCTGCAACCAAAACGGTACCTTGACAGTTGCGAGTCTCGAAATTTCCTTGAGATACCAAATCCAGAAGCAGAACTAGGTGACTCGGGCAGTAGGCGGCAAGCAACTCGCAATACGCTTCATCGCGTCAATCTTAATGATTAAGAGTCGTATGTCCGACGACATTCGATGCTAAATAGATTTGTGAATTCATTCGATATCGATTTCAACTAACTCCAGAATCGGTATAATTGCTGTCCGCGTTGAATTGGACGGAATCCCACTCAGATTCCGCTCGGTTCTGGCATTAAAGCTGCTGCCTGGCTCCAGCGGATCCGCTACGCAGCGCAGTGACGAGTGTTTGCGTTTTAATACTGGCATGTGGCCCGGCTAGTAGGCAGCTCGGGTTTGCACCACTACAAAACTCTTTCACCCCCGTTTTGGGACATTTTGAGTGGTTCAGGTGTGTTTTCGATTTGGGCCGAGAAAACGGCCAGCGAGCGCCCAAAGGCTTTGGAGTGGGATATTCCAAACGGAGGTATTTGTGCACAACTGCTGCGATCCGAGTCAAACTGCATAGATTCCGGCGCCGTGGACGTATTTGTAGAATTACGTGACTCTGAACAAAATCGAGGCGCGAACGAAAGCGAACCTGAAGCCGTGAGATGCTGGCTGTTGAAAATAGACTCCAACGCAAATTTAAATTCGTTTTATGATGAATGAACCAGTGAGCGAAATATATCGAATTTGAAACTTGTTTGATCTGGCAAAGTCAATTCACTTCTCACTAGATGGCCAGCAGGCTCCTGAGCACCTTGTAGACCTCTTCTTCCTTCTGGGCCGTGAGCTCTCCGGTAGAGCTGTTTTCTCTCTTGGAGCGCTCCTGCTTCTTGGGCGTCTTGCCGTTGTGGAGGTTGAAATCGCTCACGATCTCCCGGTACTTGTTCTTCAGCTGGAGCACGTTGAACTGCGTGAGGTGCTGTCTGTTGATGAGCTCCCAGTTCGTGGAGTAGTTCGCGATGAGCCTGCAGAGGACGATTTCTTCCTCGCGGGTCCACTTGTGGTACATGGGGTTTTTCTGGCCCTCCTGGCTCTGGGACACCCACCTTGTGCCTGTTTTTGGGGCGCTCTGGATGAAGTCGGCCACGGCCTTTGTGAAGTCTTTCGCGAATGTCTTCGGCATCTGGAGTGGAAATAATTTATTAAACCGGCTGTTCGCATGCCATAGAGCTGGCGCGGATTGTTTTTATTCCTGTACTCTTTTAATTTTGTAAGACCCGAATCTTATTTTAGGCAATGGGCCATAAGCTATAAATAGAACTGGGCACGGAAATGCACGAATGTGCTCTTGGTGAGGCGGTAGTGGTATTGAAGCACACATAACATTGGCGTCAAATTTAATATACAAAGATAAATCGTATTTAATAATCACACGACTCACCAAGCCGCCCGGATCCGACGATACGCCGACGACAGCCAATTACACTCTTTTGAATACTTTTATAACATTTGAACTTCAAATACAAATCTGTAGTGTATTCTGTTTGACAGCTGGCGAAGAAGTGGATTCGCGTCTTCTGCAACCAAAACGGTACCTTGACAGTTGCGAGTCTCGAAATTTCCTTTAGATACCAAATCCAGAAGCAGAACTAGGTGACTCGGGCAGTAGGCGGCAAGCAACTCGCAATACGCTTCATCGCGTCAATCTTAATGATTAAGAGTCGTATGTCCGACGACATTCGATGCTAAATAGATTTGTGAATTCATTCGATATCGATTTCAACTAACTCCAGAATCGGTATAATTGCTGTCCGCGTTGAATTGGACGGAATCCCACTCAGATTCCGCTCGGTTCTGGCATTAAAGCTGCTGCCTGGCCCCAGCGGATCCGCTACGCAGCGCAGTGACGAGTGTTTGCGTTTTAATACTGGCACGTGGCCCGGCTAGTAGGCAGCTCGGGTTTGCACCACTACAAAACTCTTTCACCCCCGTTTTGGGACATTTTGAGTGGTTCAGGTGTGTTTTCGATTTGGGCCGAGAAAACGGTCAGCGAGCGCCCAAAGGCTTTGGAGTGGGATATTCCAAACGGAGGTATTTGTGCACAACTGCTGCGATCCGAGTCAAACTGCATAGATTCCGGCGCCGTGGACGTATTTGTAGAATTACGTGACTCTGAACAAAATCGAGGCGCGAACGAAAGCGAACTTGAAGCCGTGAGATGCTGGCTGTTGAAAATAGACTCCAACGCAAGTCTAAATTCGTTTTATGATGAATGAACCAGTGAGCGAAATATATCGAATTTGAAACTTGTTTGATCTGGCAAAGTCAATTCACTTCTCACTAGATGGCCAGCAGGCTCCTGAGCACCTTGTAGACCTCTTCTTCCTTCTGGGCCGTGAGCTCTCCGGTAGAGCTGTTTTCTCTCTTAGAGCGCTCCTGCTTCTTGGGCGTCTTGCCGTTGTGGAGGTTGAAGTCGCTCACGATCTCCCGGTACTTGTTCTTCAGCTGGAGCACGTTGAACTGCGTGAGGTGCTGTCTGTTGATGAGCTCCCAGTTCGTGGAGTAGTTCGCGATGAGCCTGCAGAGGACGATTTCTTCCTCGCGGGTCCACTTGTGGTACATGGGGTTTTTCTGGCCCTCCTGGCTCTGGGACACCCACCTTGTGCCTGTTTTTGGGGCGCTCTGGATGAAGTCGGCCACGGCCTTTGTGAAGTCTTTCGCGAATGTCTTCGGCATCTGGAGTGGAAATAATTTATTAAACCGGCTGTTCGCATGCCATGGAGCTGGCGCGGATTGTTTTTATTCCTGTACTCTTTTAATTTTGTAAGACCCGAATCTTATTTTAGGCAATGGGCCATAAGCTATAAATAGAACTGGGCACGGAAATGCACGAATGTGCTCTTGGCGAGGCGGTAGTGGTATTGAAGCACACATAACATTGGCGTCAAATTTAATATACAGAGATAAATCGTATTTAATAATCACACGACTCACCAAGCCGCCCGGATCCGACGATACGCCGACGACAACCAATTACACTCTTTTGAATACTTTTATAACATTTGAACTTCAAATACAAATCTGTAGTGTATTCTGTTTGACAGCTGACGAAGAAGTGGATTCGCGTCTTCTGCAACCAAAACGGTACCTTGACAGTTGCGAGTCTCGAAATTTCCTTGAGATACCAAATCCAGAAGCAGAACTAGGTGACTCGGGCAGTAGGCGGCAAGCAACTCGCAATACGCTTCATCGCGTCAATCTTAATGATTAAGAGTCGTATGTCCGACGACATTCGATGCTAAATAGATTTGTGAATTCATTCGATATCGATTTCAACTAACTCCAGAATCGGTATAATTGCTGTCCGCGTTGAATTGGACGGAATCCCACTCAGATTCCGCTCGGTTCTGGCATTAAAGCTGCTGCCTGGCCCCAGCGGATCCGCTACGCAGCGCAGTGACGAGTGTTTGCGTTTTAATACTGGCATGTGGCCCGGCTAGTAGGCAGCTCGGGTTTGCACCACTACAAAACTCTTTCACCCCCGTTTTGGGACATTTTGAGTGGTTCAGGTGTGTTTTCGATTTGGGCCGAGAAAACGGTCAGCGAGCGCCCAAAGGCTTTGGAGTGGGATATTCCAAACGGAGGTATTTGTGCACAACTGCTGCGATCCGAGTCAAACTGCATAGATTCCGGCGCCGTGGACGTATTTGTAGAATTACGTGACTCTGAACAAAATCGAGGCGCGAACGAAAGCGAACCTGAAGCCGTGAGATGCTGGTTGTTGAAAATAGACTCCAACGCAAATCTAAATTCGTTTAATGATGAATGAACCAGTATTAATACAAAATATATTCAAAATATATTCCTTTATCATATTCACTCCGTTTCGACTCCGTCCATGACTTCGTTGTAGAATTCGAGGAATTCGTTGGTTTCTCTTTTGACTTTTTCAACGATTCCTCTTGTGTTTTCCAGAGGGGTGAATAGGTTTTTGTGGTGCTCCATGGCCCTTGAGAGTTGTTGTTTGAGCTATTCGGCCCCCAAGTACGGTTTGTACGGGTACATGACCTGGTAAACTGGGTTAATCTGTGCGTTTTGTGTTTAAATGTTGTTGTTTTGGATGTGTTCGTCGACTATTTGAGTAAAAGGGCCTTGATTAATGTTCAGTTCTGAGAGCTCGTTGTCGATTAAAGTGAGTCCGTCGAAGTATTTGAGGCTGAAGAAGTACGTGTTGAGGAGTTCGCGTGCGACTGCGTATTCCGCGAGCATGTTGTACAATAAAACCGTGTTGAGGTACTGTTTTGTTTTTTGTATGTTCACCTTGGTTAACTTTTTATCCGGCTGGCAGAAGTACTCCCTCTTGTCCCTGTGCGTGGTCTCGGTTGAGAGGTGTGGAATTAATGGCTGGTGGTATACATCCCTCTGCTTAACAAAATGGGCGTAAATCAAATCGGTATTTTATGGAATTAGTTGAATTTTTTAAAACTATAAACCGTAGTAGCCCGGGTTACTAGCCACTTGATTTAACCCGCCACTTATCTATTAAAATACGTATCCCCCGATGTCAGCGTTCACGTTCCTGTACTTGGAGGGGAACATGAGGTCCAGAACGGTCATCGTGAACTCGAATTCGGCGTCAGAAATCGTTTGATTCGCGTCCAAAAACTGGTAGTCGGCGGCCGAGAAATCGTAAATGAGCGTTTGACTTGGCTTGGAGATGCTGTGCACGGTGTAGGGGCCGTTTGGAACGTGGCCCTTGATGTCGTACGGCTCCTTCTCAATCGGCTTCGTCGGAATCTGCTTGTTGTTGTACACCGCGTTCTTTATGTGCTTCTCCTGGCACTCATACGCACAATCCTTGTTCGTGCCCAAATCCACCATCTGCTGAGACTCACAATCACGCAACTCCTTCTCAAACACTGCCTCCGTGCGCCTAAAAAGAGGAATGCGCTCGTGAATCTACAACTCGGTCGTTCCGAGCGGCTGTAGTGTCATTGAAGTGGAAAATTCGCTTCAAACCACACTTTTCACTACTAAATTTTAATAAAATAAACTTAATTAACCGCTTCAATGTAAACTATAAATGTTGCAACAGCTTGAGCACGTGCTGAACGATCTATAATAATTATGTAAACATAATATAATGTTTAAACACTCTTCTATTGTACGGAAATAAGTTGTTTTGCGCTTATCTCAAATGTAATGCGTTTGATATAATTTAATTATATTCGTCAATGATACAACATAATTTTGTGCTTTGTTTGCACGACAGACTGATCTGCGAATGCATCCATTTTCGCACTGTTTCTCAAGTGTAACTGAATAAATTATATGAATCAAATTTTATTCGGATGAAACGTAAATATTATTTTTAATTGTATTATACATAATAAACTTAAATCACTTCCTAACTTATCGGTATAGTTTACTGTTATTTTTCTAGCTTCTAGATCGCAAAAACCAACCAAATTGTTATGAACATTGTTAAACTGTAAGTAATGAAGGTTTTGGTTAGTGATAGCTATTTCAACTGTTTCTTAAAGCCAGTATGTTACGCATCTGTAAATTATAAGTTCTAGTTGAGAATATAGCTGTGTTATAAAGAAATACAAAAGTAAGAAATAGGTATTTTATGAACTCAGTTGAATATTCGAAAAACGCGGCACTTTAGATAACTATACAAATGATATCTCAATCACAAAATAAAGTCCTTAAGCTGTGTGACTAAATAAGTAATATCAAGTTCAGATAATACCAGCTGTCCAAAGTTAGGTGTTTTGATATAGCTATGTTTGACTGCTGTTTAAATCTACTGTTATTTGTTTGTTTATATCAAGAGTGCGATTTCTTTAATACGACATGATTTATGATATATCCTCCACAGTACCTACCTGAGCGAAATCATGTGAAACTTTTTGTGTGGATGCTGAGCTTGCAACGACTAAATCACGGAATCAATCGCGATGCTTATGGATGCATCCACATCAACTAATTTTTATATCTCTGCGGTCAGCCATTCCTTGTGTTCCTCGTGGCTGTCACAAAACTATTTACTCCACGTGTTGTGATAGTAGTCATGAACATTCTTCTCAGTTGCTCCGCACAAAATGGCTACTTTAATCCATATGCCATATTTGGCGAACGATTTTTGAATGTGTTTATAAACCTAGCGGTCTGATTATGTATCAATTTTGTGTTCTAGCAGAAGGTAGTATTTCAGCTTGAGACCAAAAGATTGCTTCCACATTGTGTGAGGTGGTACAAGAAAATATCATTCATGACGTGATAAATTTGTTTAATGCAGCTAAATATATTTATTGTTTAAACAGCAAACTATTTCACAAAAATTTGTGTGGACTTTGTTGTTGACGAAAGTCGAAATAGTACCGTTGAAGCCAAACGTGTTCACAGGTGAGTAGTTGCAGATAGATAAATTCGATTCACTAAACAACACGGCGAAATCCACAAACGTAACATCAAACACGCACAAGTTGTGTAACATAAATTTAAACAATTCAATTGGCTCAACTTTCAGAATTAAAAAATAAATGCAGAATTATAATAAAGCACTGACACTGGTAACATTACTGAAGGAAATCAATCAAATGTTTATAATATTTAAACAATTGAGAAATACGTTTAAAAATATTTTGGATAGACCAGCTTTTAAGATGCATTGATACCGATCCTGAACTTTGAAAGTTGATGAAGCTTGGAAAGATGTCTTTGGTTCACATATCGTACTGTTGGAACTACGCCGTAATTACGTTTAATGGCTCTGTGTAAAATTATCTTAAACGTGTGTACCATACAATTGATTACAAAAAGGTCACTCTGTTTAGTAGAAACTGTACGAAGACAAGTTTAAGAGACCGGAAATTTCATCTCCACTACGTATTTAGGGCCAAGTGCTTATATTCGCTTCCATTTCCTTAACTGCGTCTGACCGCTAGCTTTTCCTAACCAAGTAGTTGTGTTTGCACTTAACTTGGTTGGGGCTCCTGTTTGGAAAGTAGTGCTGACGTATGTGAATCCAGTTGTTGCCGTGGTATGCGTGAGCTTCTATCAGCAGTTGGACGTCTGCGCGGCTCCACTTGACACAGCTAACGTCGCTTCTTTGGTAGGTGTGGTTCATCTAACTGAAGTGGAAGAGCTGACCGTGCTCTAAACAACGCAAATAGGAAGGAAATACTTTTTCACGTATAATTCAGTTGGAATGATATATCATTCAGTTGGGCACTGTGTAGTTTCCCAGCAGATTGATAGATTTGATTCATTAGACAACACTTCGAATTCCACAAATGTATCCTCAGCCTCAAACACGCACAAGTTGTGTAACGTAAATTTAAACAATTCAATTGGCTCAATTTCAGAATTCGAATATTTAAACATAAGCCTTGAATAATCGAAAATGAGCCACTGGATATCGGTCCTTGAATCCTATCAATCATTTGGAATTTAAACAGCTACGTCATTAGAAAAACTAGCAAACAAAACTTGGTTTTAATAGTTGTTAAAAACTGCATATATATTTCCACTTTCAGATAATTAGATGCAGCGCCAGCTCAACAGAAAGCTGAACGTTCTTTCGCGCAATCCATCGCAATAAGACAGAAAATGTAATAAACAAAGCAGTAACTGCGTTTTATACGACGTATGCTAGGTGAACGACTCTCTGTTCGATATCTCGGAAAACTCATTCTCTGAGCCCAGGCCCCTCGTTTAGAAGTCCGTCGCAGTCAACCAGAGTAGTACGAGTCGCAGCGCCTCCGCTTCACAGTACGTCTGTTGGGATTAGTTCTCCAAGGTCGACGTTGTGCTGTACGCGTAGTCGAATGCCACCATGAAGCGCTCTCTGATCACCATCAAAACGCGCTGTACTGAAAATGACGCCACCATGGAGAACGACGTGGAAGACGAGTTATTTTCGTTCGTATTTGCCGGGTAATGATTTTGCTTTAATTTTTGGTATTCGTCACCCTTTCTGCGCATGCAGGTGCCAGAAAATATATTGCAGAGCTTGTATAGTGCAGCCGCAAAAGAAGTACAATCCGGAGTGAGTTTTTGTGGTACATTGCCGTATTCAGATTGAAATTAAAAGAATATCGCTAAACATAGGCGGTCCGCTCCAGGTTGAAACGAAACTGGATGACATGGTTGTTCTGAATTTGGAGTGTGAAAAATGCGAATAAATAAGCGTCGACTCTATCTGTATTTTACTATAATTTGGTTTTGGTGCGAAATATCAAGAGAAACTTCTCTTTTGTCTTGATTTTAAATACAATATATTAGATTGAAACATATTGGGGCTACTCCCATAGATGGCGCTGATTTGAAAGAAGGTGGTATTATAATATGACGCGTTACCTCTCAAGCACAAATTTCTTCTGATTACTCATTTCAACCGACAAATGACATACCATAGATTCCACAATATCTAGATCGCCGTACGAACTATATTTAAATTTATATATGTACATCACTCGTGTTTGTAAATACTGTGTTGGGGCAAGTACATCATACAAGTCTCGTCTTCGTCCAGCTGTCTATTTTCTGCACATAGAGGTTTCTACAGGACTTCAATCAGATGTGCTCGCTTTTACTCTTTTCTTTCTAGGTAGTTATATCTGTACTTGACTTGATTAGCGCTTCGGTTTGGGAAGTAGTGCTTGCTGATGTAGATCCAGTTATCGCCTTGATGCCAGTGCGCGTATATCAGAAGCTATATGTCCGCTTAACTCCACTTGAGACAGCTATTGTCTCTATTATGTAGGTGTGGTTCATGGAACTGAAGTTGGAAGAAAACTCGATGGTGTTAAAAATCATTGGTAAACACAATAGGTGTTTACTATGAAACGATATGATTTATATGATAGATATATTTTCGATTACTCATGACATCAAATCTCTATAAACAGTGAATCTGGCAAAATGGCTATCTTGGCAAAAGCAGGTTCGACGAAAATTCTGATTGAACCAATATGTATTGTAGAGTCTGAGTAACTCCTAGTAATTTTCGTATTAATAATTTTTGTATATACAAACATTTGTGTGGACTTTGTTGTTGACGAAAGTCGAAATAGTACCGTTGAAGCCAAACGTGTTCACAGGTGAGTAGTTGCAGATAGATAAATTCGATTCACTAAACAACACGGCGAAATCCACAAACGTAACATCAAACACGCACAAGTTGTGTAACATAAATTTAAACAATTCAATTGGCTCAACTTTCAGAATTAAAAAATAAATGCAGAATTATAATAAAGCACTGACACTGGTAACATTACTGAAGGAAATCAATCAAATGTTTATAATATTTAAACAATTGAGAAATACGTTTAAAAATATTTTGGATAGACCAGCTTTTAAGATGCATTGATACCGATCCTGAACTTTGAAAGTTGATGAAGCTTGGAAAGATGTCTTTGGTTCACATATCGTACTGTTGGAACTACGCCGTAATTACGTTTAATGGCTCTGTGTAAAATTATCTTAAACGTGTGTACCATACAATTGATTACAAAAAGGTCACTCTGTTTAGTAGAAACTGTACGAAGACAAGTTTAAGAGACCGGAAATTTCATCTCCACTACGTATTTAGGGCCAAGTGCTTATATTCGCTTCCATTTCCTTAACTGCGTCTGACCGCTAGCTTTTCCTAACCAAGTAGTTGTGTTTGCACTTAACTTGGTTGGGGCTCCTGTTTGGAAAGTAGTGCTGACGTATGTGAATCCAGTTGTTGCCGTGGTATGCGTGAGCTTCTATCAGCAGTTGGACGTCTGCGCGGCTCCACTTGACACAGCTTACGTCGCTTCTTTGGTAGGTGTGGTTCATCTAACTGAAGTGGAAGAGCTGACCGTGCTCTAAACAACGCAAATAGGAAGGAAATACTTTTTCACGTATAATTCAGTTGGGATGATATATCATTCAGTTGGGCACTGTGTAGTTTCCCAGCAGATTGATAGATTTGATTCATTAGACAACACTTCGAATTCCACAAATGTATCCTCAGCCTCAAACACGCACAAGTTGTGTAACGTAAATTTAAACAATTCAATTGGCTCAATTTCAGAATTCGAATATTTAAACATAAGCCTTGAATAATCGAAAATGAGCCACTGGATATCGGTCCTTGAATCCTATCAATCATTTGGAATTTAAACAGCTACGTCATTAGAAAAACTAGCAAACAAAACTTGGTTTTAATAGTTGTTAAAAACTGCATATATATTTCCACTTTCAGATAATTAGATGCAGCGCCAGCTCAACAGAAAGCTGAACGTTCTTTCGCGCAATCCATCGCAATAAGACAGAAAATGTAATAAACAAAGCAGTAACTGCGTTTTATACGACGTATGCTAGGTGAACGACTCTCTGTTCGATATCTCGGAAAACTCATTCTCTGAGCCCAGGCCCCTCGTTTAGAAGTCCGTCGCAGTCAACCAGAGTAGTACGAGTCGCAGCGCCTCCGCTTCACAGTACGTCTGTTGGGATTAGTTCTCCAAGGTCGACGTTGTGCTGTACGCGTAGTCGAATGCCACCATGAAGCGCTCTCTGATCACCATCAAAACGCGCTGTACTGAAAATGACGCCACCATGGAGAACGACGTGGAAGACGAGTTATTTTCGTTCGTATTTGCCGGGTAATGATTTTGCTTTAATTTTTGGTATTCGTCACCCTTTCTGCGCATGCAGGTGCCAGAAAATATATTGCAGAGCTTGTATAGTGCAGCCGCAAAAGAAGTACAATCCGGAGTGAGTTTTTGTGGTACATTGCCGTATTCAGATTGAAATTAAAAGAATATCGCTAAACATAGGCGGTCCGCTCCAGGTTGAAACGAAACTGGATGACATGGTTGTTCTGAATTTGGAGTGTGAAAAATGCGAATAAATAAGCGTCGACTCTATCTGTATTTTACTATAATTTGGTTTTGGTGCGAAATATCAAGAGAAACTTCTCTTTTGTCTTGATTTTAAATACAATATATTAGATTGAAACATATTGGGGCTACTCCCATAGATGGCGCTGATTTGAAAGAAGGTGGTATTATAATATGACGCGTTACCTCTCAAGCACAAATTTCTTCTGATTACTCATTTCAACCGACAAATGACATACCATAGATTCCACAATATCTAGATCGCCGTACGAACTATATTTAAATTTATATATGTACATCACTCGTGTTTGTAAATACTGTGTTGGGGCAAGTACATCATACAAGTCTCGTCTTCGTCCAGCTGTCTATTTTCTGCACATAGAGGTTTCTACAGGACTTCAATCAGATGTGCTCGCTTTTACTCTTTTCTTTCTAGGTAGTTATATCTGTACTTGACTTGATTAGCGCTTCGGTTTGGGAAGTAGTGCTTGCTGATGTAGATCCAGTTATCGCCTTGATGCCAGTGCGCGTATATCAGAAGCTATATGTCCGCTTAACTCCACTTGAGACAGCTATTGTCTCTATTATGTAGGTGTGGTTCATGGAACTGAAGTGGGAAGAAAACTCGATGGTGTTAAAAATCATTGGTAAACACAATAGGTGTTTACTATGAAACGATATGATTTATATGATAGATATATTTTCGATTACTCATGACATCAAATCTCTATAAACAGTGAATCTGGCAAAATGGCTATCTTGGCAAAAGTAGGTTCGACGAAAATTCTGATTGAACCAATATGTATTGTAGAGTCTGAGTAACTCCTAGTAATTTTCGTATTAATAATTTTTGTATATACAAACATTTGTGTGGACTTTGTTGTTGACGAAAGTCGAAATAGTACCGTTGAAGCCAAACGTGTTCACAGGTGAGTAGTTGCAGATAGATAAATTCGATTCACTAAACAACACGGCGAAATCCACAAACGTAACCTCAAACACGCACAAGTTGTGTAACATAAATTTAAACAATTCAATTGGATCAACTTTCAGAATTAAAAAATAAATGCAGAATTATAATAAAGCACTGACACTGGTAACATTACTGAAGGAAATCAATCAAATGTTTATAATATTTAAACAATTGAGAAATACGTTTAAAAATATTTTGGATAGACCAGCTTTTAAGATGCATTGATACCGATCCTGAACTTTGAAAGTTGATGAAGCTTGGAAAGATGTCTTTGGTTCACATATCGTACTGTTGGAACTACGCCGTAATTACGTTTAATGGCTCTGTGTAAAATTATCTTAAACGTGTGTACCATACAATTGATTACAAAAAGGTCACTCTGTTTAGTAGAAACTGTACGAAGACAAGTTTAAGAGACCGGAAATTTCATCTCCACTACGTATTTAGGGCCAAGTGCTTATATTCGCTTCCATTTCCTTAACTGCGTCTGACTGCTAGCTTTTCCTAACCAAGTAGTTGTGTTTGCACTTAACTTGGTTGGGGCTCCTGTTTGGAAAGTAGTGCTGACGTATGTGAATCCAGTTGTTGCCGTGGTATGCGTGAGCTTCTATCAGCAGTTGGACGTCTGCGCGGCTCCACTTGACACAGCTAACGTCGCTTCTTTGGTAGGTGTGGTTCATCTAACTGAAGTGGAAGAGCTGACCGTGCTCTAAACAACGCAAATAGGAAGGAAATACTTTTTCACGTATAATTCAGTTGGAATGATATATCATTCAGTTGGGCACTGTGTAGTTTCCCAGCAGATTGATAGATTTGATTCATTAGACAACACTTCGAATTCCACAAATGTATCCTCAGCCTCAAACACGCACAAGTTGTGTAACGTAAATTTAAACAATTCAATTGGCTCAATTTCAGAATTCGAATATTTAAACATAAGCCTTGAATAATCGAAAATGAGCCACTGGATATCGGTCCTTGAATCCTATCAATCATTTGGAATTTAAACAACTACGTCATTAGAAAAACTAGCAAACAAAACTTGGTTTTAATAGTTGTTAAAAACTGCATATATATTTCCACTTTCAGATTATTAGATGCAGCGCCAGCTCAACAGAAAGCTGA
>CAXDID010001191.1:0-74779 GCA_963988835.1 Hexamita inflata
TCTATAAATTAAGTGTAAAAATTTGCTGTATTTGGTATCAACAATATAGACTAAAATATATAAAACTCTAATATTAATATCACCATCCAGTTTGAAATAGTTTATGGATCATTAATTTGTTATTAATGTAACGTAAAAATTACTAATTCATGGTTATAGTTTGAAGCAAATGGTTAATCTATTTCAAGTATAATGCAAATTCCTAATGATAATATAATAATAATAAATGTATAGTTATAATTTAGATTTAACAGTTAATTGTGTGGTGGATTAGTCATTCAAGTGTTAAAAATTATATCATTTATTTTATCGGATTTGGATATTATCGGATATAACTTTTAAGAAAATAGTTAAAGCAGTATTTTAATAAACTAGATCGACGAAACTATTATTTAGATAATCAATATATCAAAAATTAATGCATGCACTAATATTAAATATTCGATTAATAATGGTAATTCATCGCTCGTTAGTCTCACTGAGCAACCTGATTTCTCTTGCGAAAATATTTGCGGATAAAAAACATATGTTTACGGTTTGTGTCAAATAGATTTGATCAACAGTTATTTTGACAATTTTAACAAAACCAAATATTGTGTGTACCCATTTATTTTCAATGATTATGAATGTATTTGTTCACAAGGATATTTACTGAACGGTACCATTTGTATTAATATTTTATAATCGTTAACAAATTTAGATCAATATATATTTGATAATATCTCAACCCTTGATCACAACTTGATAAATAATATTTCAATCATTTCAAATAAACTTAAAGATACGAAAGACTATTTGTATAATTATTTTACTAGTGAAATAAACAATTTTAGGTAAGTTGTCAATGATTCGTTTGACGATGTGTATAATCAACATAATATATTCAAACTAATAGTAACATCTAATATCTCTTCTTTATAAATAGAAACGATGAATTTACAATCCAATATTACTATGCATAAAATAATAAGTGATCAACTTAGAGTTGATTTGTAATCAGTTAATTCTGCTTTAAACTCATAAATTTATTCAGTCAACACTAATATATAAACTTTAAATAACTCACTATTAACAAAGATTAACACGAATCAGGCTTCAGTGTCATCAGTAACTTCTGCGCTAAGAACAGATTTAACGTCATCAACCAATTCACTATAAACACAAATTAATTCATTAAATTCAAATTTATAAGGAACTAATAATCAAGTTTCGACAATTTCATCAAGTTTATCAACTGCATAAAATAACATAAACTCGTTATAAACACAAATTAATTCATTAAATTCAAACATGGGAAATAATGTAAATTAATTATAAGCTTAAATAAATAGTATAAATACTCTAAATAGTGCCCAAGGCAGTGACATTATCAATCTAAAAAATAGACCAAGTGTAAGCGCTGAGCAAGTTTGTCATTTATAGGGTGGGGGTTATTGTACAAATATGGATAAATGTTGTTATAAAGATGATAATGTATATTTATGTAAAATGTCATATGGTATCACCTTAAATTTATCACTATCATAATGTGGTTCATATATATGACTGAAAATTTGTATAATTTACTTATATAATTTTCTTACTTATATAATTTATCATGTATTATAAATACATAAATTTAAAGCACGCCACAACAATTAGAGACGACTTATAACTTAAAAAATGAGTGTAGAGGATTACAAAATAAATTATAAAATAGTATAACCTTACAAAAATGTATAAGTTTGATAACTAATTAATTTTCAGTTGTGAATTGTGCGTTTTTATCTTTTTGTCTATCAATCAATGAAGATCTGTTAGAAGGTTATGTTTAATATATTTCTTTAAGAGTTAAGGATTTATAACATCAAATTAATAATATTTATTAAACTGACTTGGTGGGTGCTATTCCTTAAGGTGATGATAGAAATGAATAATTAAAAAAATTTGTATTTGGAGTTGCAGGTTGTAATGTACCATTACACCTCAAATAATACTTTTAAGTTGTTGGAAACAAAATGTATTTAGCTGATATAACATTCAGAAATTTTTTTGCAATGTATACTTGTTAGTCGAAGCAAATTGATAGACCAACGAATTATTTGATTAACTAATTTAAATAATATGGTTAATGTAGAGATACCAAAGCATTTTAAGAATAATTATAATAAATAAGTACACTGTATGCAAGATAAAACTTTGGTTGTATGGATAATAAAATTATAATTCTTTGTAATTTGCCCCTAAAAATGTAAAATAAAAATCCAATTAATATGTAAGAATTTGATATTTTTCAAATATTAATTCAATGTAGACATTTAGTTGCACATTGTGACTCATTTATTTCCATTTATATAAGCGTTTTATTACGTGAATACTTTGGTTCCCCTTAAAACTATAATTTATTTGTAATGTAACTTTCACGTTTAATCGGAGATCTAGAATAAAAGGAATAAGACGATATAAATCCTGGATTTTATAAACTTGGCGCTTAAGATAAATATATAGAAAGAATAATTAATGGCAAAAATTAAATAAAATTGCATGACACGTCGTTTACTCAACTTAAAATTGCTGAAATTCTTTGTGTTGTTGGAATTAAGGAGTTAAATCAAGTTTATGATGAGGCTGATTACGCTCCCAAGATGAATAAGATGAATGAATGGGATGAAGATGAAAAGAATTTTGAATTATAATCTCAAAGTATTATGAATTAAAAGCAAGATTCTTTATTAATTGAGAAATAGAGAGATAACTAAAATAATAATGAAAAGATACTGAAAGAATCTTAAGACTAATTGTTGATGATATAAAAGCAGGTTAATTTTATGTAAAAGCATTTTTAATCCTTCTAAGTATTTTAAAAACAAAATAAAGAATATATTTCGTAACAATAGAATAATAACAATACCACAATAATTTAGTTGTTTGCAAGAGAATATTAAGCTGCTTTCGATAGCTTTGATAATGAAACTTGTGAGTAAGAATCTGAAGACAAAAATAGTCTGAGTATGTTAAAAGATAAATATAAATGAGAGATATATATAATGTTATAATATAATTCTTAACCCTTATTAGACGGTGAGCTTTTCCGACTCTCTTAGCAGCGTTCTGTAGATCTATTCAATATAACTATATGTATATAATCACCTATCTCAACTTTATTTCATTTATTTCATTTAATGAAACCAAGCAATTAGTAATATATTATTATCATCAGCTCTATCCAGGCTTTGTTGTTGACATCCCGAATTATTCAATTAATACTACAAAGATAATTTTAACAACTACAAACACTTTTATGAAATATCATTGATGAAACAACAGGTTGATACTGCAGTGTATAACCAATTTATGATATTTGACTAAAATGATTATGCAAAGAACATGGAAATGAACGATTGGACGCCATTAAAAATCAATTAAATAGCGGTTCATGTTTATGTTTTGGTTTCTTGTATGTGCGCTACAGTTTATGCTTGCGTCTGTTACGTAATTATGCAATTTATCCAAAAATAGAACAAAGTTGGTAATACAATATTAATTATAAACAGACTTATACCTATGGAGTTTGATAATGATGAGTTGTGATTTGAAAATTATAATATATTGATATAATATATACACGAATTATAATCTAGAAACGTTACAGTTTTAACGTTGCTCTTATAGAATGAAAAATTATGCTGTAAAATACTTTATCATCTAAACCAAAATATCATCAGATCCTCGCTTTTCCTCTATAGCTAGTCCGCTATCCAACCTGCTGTATATTATCAAAGTATCAAGGTACACTTGATTTCGTGACATTACAGTTATCCAATATGATACCAAATATTCAAATTGTTAAAATACAATATATAACTCTACACCACCAAAACAAACTAATTTTGCGTCCAATATATACATCACCAACTTCACTTCATCTTATCCCAAGCGATCTCGAACCCGAACAGCTACTTTCCACAGTATACCATTTCCTCGTCAATATCCTTCTAGCTCTTTAGCTTTTCCTCTGTGTTCGGGTACTTCAGAAACAGTAAGTGGGCGAGATCCGTTCCAAAAAAGGAGCCGTCGACCTCGTTCTCTCCGTAAAATTAGTAAACGCAGTTGCACTTACAGCAGTAAACGCAAAACGGAGCTATCCCGGGCTTATCAGAAACTGAAATAGGTGCTAGCAGACAGTCATCGCAGCCTTGGCGTAAGCACGTGCCAAAGGTCTTATTCAGCACCAGCTTGTGCATCTTGGACAAACCGGCGTCAGATTACACGTACCGCTTGTGCAAGAGGCCGTAAAGTATCATCGGCTCCACATCCGAGATCAAGTCCTCGTCATTCGCAGATAAAGCGTTCGTAAGCTGGTCAAAGGCCTCGTTGTAGCGCAAAAAATACTGCTTCAAATCCGTGTGGTTAAACTGATCCAAGACGAACTCAATCGCTCCACAGATCATGATATTTATTAATTTACTAATTCTATTTGCATTTGAAGTTAAGAATTCAGTTCATTTTCTAAATAATTAACTATCTTAGTAGCTTATACACTAGCTTTTCATTTCTTAGGCATTCAATATGATTTATGGAAGTTGGTACGTAACCATTAGCAAACTCTTGCAAATATGTTTTGACTGAAACATAAATTGAAGCGGTAATACATATGAATCAAAAATATTGAGCAAAGTTATTGTCTTTAACCACTCTCAACCTAATGAACGATGATTAAATTCAAAAATTTCAAGGATATATATAAAATGAAGAGTTTGATACAGCTATAGCGATAATGTTTTAAGCCTTTATACAATAATGCTCTGCACCATATGAAGAAAATTTACCACAAATACAAGCGTTTTCAAAGAATATTATTATAATTCTCTCCAATCAAGATTGGAGTATGGCATATTTTGAAAATTTTATACAGTGTTGGTAAAACAGTTTAATCCCTTAGGTATTGAAACGGTGTTTAATTTAAACTATATATACCATTATGTGTACAAATTTCTGTTATATCTTAAACGACTTATTGAGTCTAAATACAATACCAAACAAAGATGAAATTGTATTATTAGAAGGTATATTACATTTCCTATTTAATATAAGACCTGAAGACTGTTACACAGAACTATTTTAAAATATTAAGAATGGGAGTGAACAATAGAAAAATTAAGCTTATTAATTCGTTTAAACTTACAGTATATGCTATTTTTAACAATTAATTCTTAAAACAGAAGATGAAATAAATATATTCCTTCAACAATAGATACTATTGTAGTTTTGTACTCCAAAATAGTTAATTTAGATCATATGGAAATCTACTTAATGCGCTTTAGAATAAGATAATATTTTACAAGTGTAAAAGTTTTAATAAATATTATAAATATAGATGCTAAAAGTATAATGGTAATCCGATCTTTACCTGATATTGTCAGAATTGATTGCAAGTTAAAGTACTCTATGGAATTAAATTGATTTTTTAGTTGTAGTTCTTGGAACAGCTTGGAAAAATTTTCTCGAAAATGAAATAAGTTGTTTAAGTTAAAAAGATAATCATGCATAATAAAAGTACAAGGGTTTATAAACTTATAACCTGATAATTGATTAAAAAATAGTTCAAAAAGAACATAATTAATGCTACGAAGAATTTATTATTTTTAAAAATATTATTGAGAACCAAAAGGAACTATCAAACCAACTGAAATTAAATTAGTGTTTGACATTTAGTTTGAGAGTTAATAACAATTTAATTATCAATAATTTAATTCTAAAATACAAAACCAATCATATAATTGATTAATAACTAGAACCACTTTCATATTCAGTTAACTAAATGAAAACTAATTTAATAGAATTTTATAAGAATATGAATTAAAATCAACCAAAAACTGAAGATGAGGACACTTCGACGTCTTTTGATAGCGGATTAAAAGTAAAATCACTAATCGGAGCTAATGTTGAAATTATAAGTTTAATCGATAATATTTCCGTAATGCTCAATCGTTATGTTCAAATTAATTCAAAAATTTTTTAAGTATTAAATAAATTATAAACAAAGAATGCGATTATTAATTTATTAAAAGATTTACAAGAGCCACAAAGCAATTTATTGTTTTAATAGATTTAAGATATGCTTTTAAACTTTTAATAACGTGATTATAGTTCCATTTTATCTTTGTTACAGTAAAAAACTTCAATATTAAGAGAATTTGACATACTTTCATTTAATATTTTACATTTATCTGTTTAATAGTTCAATAAAAATGTTAAAAGTAAAGATGGAACAATAATAAATTTAGCTCAAGATATATAAAATTAAATGGATGAATTCGAATTTAAAGTATTTAATGAATGTAATTAAAATTATTAAGCCAAAAATGTTGATGCAGATAATTTCTTATTTTGGTATTAAAATATTAATTTCGACTATAAAATGGACTTGATGAGGTACGAATATCGTGAAAAACAAAAAGAAAACAAAAAGGATCAAACCACTAAAAGCTTTTTCGTAGGTTTCAAAGAAGTTTGGTGTAGTGTCAAATAGTATATTATTAAATGTAATAATGAAAATTTATATTAACGCAAAGGTCCAATATAAGTTATGGGAGGTGCCAAAACTGGTAAAACTACAACAGCCTAACTTTTAGTATATGTCCCAAAGTTAGATGTATTCAGACAGAGTTAAATATCTAGCTGACGTCGTGATACTTGCAAGGACATGGAATTACAAATTTTGAATCGAGAATGATATTTTCGCCAGATTAAATCCAGATCTAGTTTTCTTCCTCATTTAACTTATAAAGTAGAAACAGAACGAGTATTATTTCAAATCTGTATACTTTGCAGCAGTGTTTGAAAAAATAACATTTTCACTTTTTAAATACTTCTATTCAGGTAGAACCTGATACGGTTTCCAAAAACTCCCACTTCGCTTCTGTGCTACAAATGAAACCGAACATTCAAGAAACCGCCTTCCTCTCTAGAGCCGCTCAGGTCCTGGAGCGTTTCAACAGTAACAGTCAGGTGACGCCCGCTGTGTACCAGGTCATGATGCTCAAAGATGACGAGTACGAGCTGTTTTGGAGCGAGATGCGCGTTCAATCTGGGGTTCCCTCTTCAGAACTCCAAGAGTTCTTCTCGAACCACGTCGCCCCAAAGTTCCTCTTCAAGTACGACTCCTTCTCCCAGAGCTCTAGCTTGGACACGGCTTAGACTACTTTTCAAGAATCGAAGGGACAAAAGTTCAGACGCAGCGTGAGCCGCCAGAAGTCGAGTGCCTCGGACCAGTTCAGAGAGCTCTTCGCGAACGGCCTCACCACGATTCTGTCCAGGCTCACGCTAGATAGCTATGTTGACCTGAGCTACGCCGACATCTGCAATAAGGTGAACGCCTACCTCGAGCACAATGACAAGATCCAGTTTTGGAGGACCATGACGGAGGCGATCGAGGGCAAGTCCAGCAAGCAGATCCAGGACTACTACGCGCACTCTTTCCAGAAGGCCATTTATACCAGGCAGCTCTCGACCGAGGACAAGGTGCTCCTGAGGCAGCTCAGCCAGCAGATGGCCGACGCAAAGCCCTCTAAGGTGGCACTCGAGTTCTTGAGCCGCTCTGCATACGCCGACTACTTCAAGCACAACGTTGTCATGTACGTCATCAACCTTAGGAGGACCGAATAATGAATTCTATTTTGATTATTCTGATCTTTTAACTTGTAAGTATTTGGTACAATATTCTTGTCATATTAGTAATATAAATATTACTTATAATATCAAGCAATTTTTCACTCAAAACCGCTCAGAACAATTTCTTTTTGAAATTAAATTGGTCTGTTTATTTAACTGTTAAATCTTAAAATAAAGAGTTTATGGATCATTTTCGGCTTTAATTGAATGTAAACTGTCTAACACTAGGATCACGACTAATTATTTTCAGTTCAAAGTCCTCTAGCACACAAGAGTTGTTTTAAATATTGTTAATTAGTTTTTTCGCTGGCTGGTCCCACTCATTAAAAGAGATGTCTCGCTAATTTTAGATTCTGATTTAAGAATTTTTTGTTTTAAAAGATTTTTTACTTTGTGCGCTCTGGGTATGTGAGAAATATGTTAAACTGAAGACAACATAATTGAAGTGAAATATTATATTATAATTATACACAAAGCTAAGATTCCAAAAAGACTAAATATATATTGGAATTAATTTATACATATTTGATTCATTCTTTTTATACTCATTTAAAATAATAAGAATATCTATTTTGATTATATTTAATTATAGTGAACTTTGAGTATTTTTGTAAATTTTAAGTATGGAATTCTCAGAACTGTCTTTTCTGAAATTGTATTAAAAATTTCAATAAATCATCACATGTTTAAAATGGTATTTATTGAAACCTACATGTACATTTAACAATAATTATAATAATTTTACTAAGATAAAAATATACGTATTGTTATTTATCTCCATTAATTTTGAAAAGAGGACTAATAAACCTTTCTGGTTCTTCTTGTTGAACTTGGTCCGTTAATTTCACAGTTATTGAACTGTTTTTTCTTGAAACAACGAAGCTGTTTATCTTTTTTAGCTAATTAATGTGAATTGGAACGCTTTCTTATTGGATCTTTGTTCAGTATTTTCAGTTTGAATTCTTTAACTAATCAAAAGAAATCAAAAGAAATTAAAGTTAAACTAGCAACAAAATATCTAATATTGTAATTAACAGAAATTGAATAATATATATAACAAATTATTTGTTGTGATTCATTGATTTGTTTAATTTCTCACATGAAATGTAATTTATAAAATTAATCAGTATTTTAATTGTCTTTTTGACTAGATTAAACTAAATATTCAGCTTTAAACTCAAATTACTTAAACTTATTATTATTATTAATTATTTTTTCAAGATAATAGAATATTAACATTTTAATCATTTCTAAACTTTCCACACCTTTATTTATATGTTCCTTCTCAGCATTACACAAGCGTTAGTCTGTTTTTATACAAATAATACTGTGTACTTAGATGTTCAAACGCGTAGTCTTATTTTCAAAGCTTGGCCACGCACAGATTAGTCCACAGAAATGAATGTTTGCAAATAATTGAGTGGAGACCTGTACAAATTATCTATACAAACAGGATCCTTCACATATACTCTTTCGTAGCCATAAATATACAATGTAAATTCACCAATAGACGTGATTATTCCTTGCGGTGATTAAATAAATAATTGTGCTTCAGCCTTCAAAGCTAAGTCCGCTATTTACATAATGGAGTTTTAGAATGCAAACTTTATAATAAATGAAGCAGCTTAAAACTTAAGAAGGGTTGATTTTAACAGGAAAAACTGTGTACAAAATCCTAAGTTGTTATATGGTCAAAATGTCTAACTAGCTCCTGGTGTGTTATCAAACGTGTTTAAATTTTCTGGAACACCAACATAAATATGCAAGTACCCTCTTGATTCTTAAACAACTGTGAATTCTAACGATTCTACTAAGAAAACAGCTGTGGTGAAATTTTACGCCTTTCCAGATTATTTAATGGAATCTTAGTAATACAGAGAACCTTTATCAGAGTTAATACAGTAAGCAGCATATCCATGCGTGATGATGCCTTCGTCAGATTTATAATAATGGTGCGATAATATGATAAAGAATTTAGCAACTTAAAGCTTTGGTTACAACCAGGTTCAGTACTTTGTACCAGGTAAAATTCCTAATAGAGACGGGTCTATAACTAGAGACTACAATTACTCTATTTCATATGAAACAAACGAGGTGGTTAATACTTTACATGAGTCGTTCGATTGCTACTCTGGCCAGAACATAATGTTATATGCAAACACACTATTACTTACTAACATAATGAATCCTTAAATAAATAATTGTAACACAACTATGAGTTCATTCTTAGGCTTCAATTATGATAAAATGGTAACTAGAATTATATTTTAGGAGAATGAAGATTTCAGAATTGGTTAAGTATTTATCTTGGATTTTATCACAAGATCTCAGGTATTGAATTCTTCTGCTGAGTGGCTCGACTGCGATATTTCTACTAATGTTTCATATTGTAAGGAGGTTCTATCTTAGTAGTCGATAATTTCTAAGTATCAGCTTAGTGCGTATCAGTTATTTTACAATAAGGATCTTTTGTTGAAGATACTGCCGTTGTAGCCAGAATTGTCAATTAGTTGCCTGTAGGAGGCATTTGCTTAAATTTCTGACTCATAAGCGTGTGTGACCATAAATAACATCTGCTATAACGCAACTTCAAATTAATAGTATAAGTTTTCCTTCAGTAACTCTTCTGATTATATCCTCAATATCTCAACACAGGCGGTGTTCCCAAATTCTGAGAGCAAGTATTGCGTGAACGGTGCGTTTTCGCGTAAATTGGCTGGAGAAATAACAGGCGGAGTAGTTCATATTGGCTCTGACTTGGTTCCAATTGGTAGTTCAACTGATTAAACGTAAATTTTAGCCGTTAATAATATTCAGTGGATTCTGCTAGGGATAGCTGTTGTTATGGGAATCCTCGTTACAGTTGGCATTTTCAAACCACTCGTGTGATAGATTTCAATATATAATATATAATATATAATGTAACATAGTTAATGAAGCAATACATCAATGCATTAATGAAAACCTAGGTATTAAACTTAGGTATTATATTCTATAAGGTAAGACCAATATCAAATTCAAACAATAATTAAATTCTAAACAATTTGGTCATATTCATATTGAATTTGTTTAAATTATAAAAATCATAATGATATATATATATATATATATATATATTTGTAAATAAAGATAAATAATAATAAATAATGTATTAAACACTCCAATATGGAATCACCCCTATAAATTATGTCACCATTACCTACGTAAATACCTGTAAAATTAGAATAACTGGATTAAAATGATTATATAAGTTATTAATAAACTTTATTAGCAGCCGTAAACGAACTAACAATAAAAATAGCAGAATGTACAGCATTTTAGACTCAAAGTGCTTCGTAATAAATAGAAGAATTTTTCGAATCACGACCCCTATATGTAATGTTTGAAAAGGAGTTAGGTTGCAACCCACTTACAGATCATTTATCGCCTAAAAATGTATATTCGTTGTTTAAATTTATAATATAAGATGCATTAAATAAAATTATCGATAAAAGTAAAGCAACAACATTTGCTTTAGTTTAGAATTAATTAGATGAAATTATCAAACAAGAGATATTTAAGCGTATTGAAGCTGAACATATTCTTGAACATTATTGTTTGACAAATAACATTTACTAACAATATAATTAATATTTAGTCAAATTTATAGAAGATACAGGTAAAAAATAAAATAAAACAACAACTACTCTAAAGCAATAAGTATTTACACTTAAAGAATAGTTAAATGCTAAAAATTCTTTGTTTAAAGCAGACTATATACAATAAACACAAAAAAGTGAGTAAAACGATGAAAAATCTGAAATTGTAGTGCAATAATAGATAATAGAGTAACTTATGAAAGAGAATAAAAAATATGTTGTTTAACTATCATAATTATAAAAGAAATTTAGTGATTTATAGGATAAGTATAATTCCTTAACGTAGTAAAATAAGGATTTAAAACAATAATTACAGAATATGGAACTAAATTCGAAAACTACTATAAATCAACAACAAAAATTAATTCAGAAGTTGTATGATCAAATAGAGCTAGCTGCTTTAGATGCATAAAATGTTGCTAAATAGCATGACATGCAAATGGATAAACTTACTTACGAATATGATATCAAAATTAATTCTTTGGAGCAAGAACTTAGCAAATACAAATCTTAAACTCCAGATATTTTAAAACCGGTAACATTAGAACAAGTTGTACAAACAGATCCAGAAAGACAATCAAGGCGTTCAATTCCATACGATGTTTGGTATCAAGAACTCATAGATTAGCGAGTAAAATAAGCAGAATCAAAATAAGAGAAATTGGAATAAAGTGAACCAAAAGAAAGCATAAAAGTGCCAAATGATATTTATGATGTTGAATAGTAACTACTTTTGGCAAGTACAAACTATTAATAACTTCTATATGTTGGTCAGAACGTGTAACAATTGATTGATAACTTAGTTGAAGCTTCAGTGTAAACAGAAAGCGTTGATGAACCAGATTATACTTGTAAATCACTCAAAAGAGACAAGTATCACACCACAACATCCTCTAATTTAGATAAAGCTCCTGAACCTCTACTTGTTAAACATTTCTAACCATCAGATGCAACTTTGGGCAACATTGCCTCCAATAGAGCTAATATTTTGATTGGACAACCAGTATTTTAGCCTTAATCAATAAAGTCTTTTATGAGTTAATTATAATCTTAGTAAGAATAAATGTTATAGAAAAAGTAATAACTGATAGCACTAGTAAAAAACAGATACCATCCACTAAAATAATTAGCTTTAGCCCTACAAAATAAAAATAATCTTAAACCACTAAAATTAGAATAGAAAACTTCAAATTTACGACACTTTAATTCTAAGAAAATTAGTTAAAGTGATTCTTAACCAATTAAGATTTCTGATTTAAGAACTGGTGAAATATTGGAAATTTATAATGATATTTTTAAAGCTAAATGAATGATGATCGTTTATAACATTTATTTTTAATTCACTACATCGAACTAAGATTTTAATTTACATCATCGAAAAGTTTCATTGATAATTCAATAACGTCTTTGTAAACTGTTACTGCTTTTCGTTTTCCTTCGCATATTTCTCGCAATCCAGCTTCTGTCATAGCTCTGAATGTGGTTGCTATGAAGTTGTAGTTAACTCTTTGATACAATTCGGAGATAACTTTCCCAGCTGCTTCTACTTGCATTTTTTGATTAACATATCCTCTATTTTGAACGTTATCAATATGTTCTGCTATGGTTGCGTCAGTTCCGATTCCATATTGGTCCATTTTCTCAATTAATTTCAGCTGTGTCATTTTTTCGTCGCATGCTGTGTGTTCTATGTTATTTAGTGTTAGATTTTGTACTTCGACTTTATGTGCTTCTTTGAAGTCTGGTATGTCTTCTTTTTTCTGGTCATGTAGAATTTCTGTAAATCCCGGTTCTTTTACGTATGTTTATGTTGCCTTGAATTCCAGTTGTCCAACTTTGGTTGTGTACTCGTGTTTCGTGCGTATGCAGTCGAAGCTCACGCTAGCTAGGTATAGTCTACACACAGCGTCGAATACCGTTTGTTCCAATCCGGTTAGGCTAACGCATTTTAGTGGGTGAATTGGAGGGTGTGACTCATCATTTTGCAACTTTTTTGATTTGTTATTTGATTCGATTTTGCTCAGATTAGATTTGAACTGATTATTATTTAATAGTTTTTGGACATAATTGTTGTAAGTTCCGCTACTTAAATTTTGTACCAGTTTTGTGTTGTTCATGTCGTTCGTAAATTATCTGGTTTCAGTTCTGGGGTAGCTGATGAGCCCTTTTTAATAAAGTGTTTCTGCTGTTTTCATGACCGTTGAGGCGTTTATGTTTTTAAGGTACTTTTACAGCTCGATTGTGTTCGGGGGTGGAGGTGGGTGCTGAGTGGTGTCCGAGGACGTGCATGTGATTTGAACGTAGGGGGATTATTTGAGCTACGCCTAGCATTTAGCTGATTCCTCGTAGCCGATTAGTGGAAGCTGCTTTGACTCGAGTTACTGCGGAATCGCGGATTTGAGCGAGAGTTTGCAGTCCTCGTTGAAGTTCTTGTGATTTTTAAGATAACACAAGCCTAGAGTCGGAATCTAACATGTGCCGAAGGTATAACGCGGCTTCTTCGAATTTCGCGCAACCTCGTCCATCCGAGAGTTGAGCTTGCCAGCATTCTTGTTCTATAAAGAAGAGAGCGCATAACCAATTCGAAGATCAAGCTGCTAACGAATGTCAACCGCCTCAATCGTACCCGTGTTCAAAGGAGATAAATTTGAAAACGCATTTATCAACTCGGTTTTAGTCAAACTCGAAAACCTAGCCCGCTTAGCGCTCAATCCACCTGACGGCTCAGAAATAATATTCTTCTAATAATCTGTTCTCACAACTGGTAAGATAGAAGGGAAAATATTTATTTTCCTCGAATCAGAAGCAACCTCAACTGCTTCCCAAGCTATATGCTCACCTTCTCGATCATTATCTTAGCATAAAACCAACGATGTTGCAGTGTTAATGTACTTTTTAATAGTTTTAAATAAACCAGTGCCGTATTACGTAACTTTTGAATGTATTGGAGCTTTAAAAAATTCACGGGACTCTAATTTATTCTATGTAAATTCGTAATTTTTTGCGTGACCTGCTCCATGAGTTATAATCATTTGTTATTATACATTTTATAAAGTCATTGTAAATGTATATGCATGAGTGTATTTATCTATACTAGTTTATGTATAAGCATTATCGGATAATACTATTGCTAATTACTTTGCAACAGAGTGCTTTTCAGCTATACACAACATTTAAAGTGGTATATTTGTTAGTGGTATATAAATACATATATTTTAATTTCTATTTAATACCATTTCTATTTTGCATACTCAATAAATGCAAATAAAAGAATACACAGATGAAATTTAATTGGGTGTCAATGAATATAAAAAATTAATATCTAATTCAAAGGAATTATCGGTTAGACAGCATGGATTGCAATAAAGATAGTTAAAGATAGTTGATAATACTAGAGATCTAACAGGGATCAAATCTACTAAAAATAACAGCTCCCCGAAAATGTCATTTAGATACAGAGTTCATCCAATATTCTACAGTGCCGAAGAAATATAATAACTGTATTATAAATAGGATCATTAACTTTAAGTGTATAAAGCTGCCAAAAAGCAGTATGGGTGGAGAGAATAACGTTAAAATACGATTAAGTGAAATTATATAATTTAATACAAAGTTATTTTCCTTCCAATATCTAACTGTCACACTTATTATACAATAATTGATAATTTAATTCAAAAAATGAAAATAACAACGTATAACTTCAAAAATAACAATTATAAGAGAAATTCAGATTGAACTAAATAAATCACTCCTTTACTGAAATGAAGCTAGCAATTTCTAGTAAATAAACATACAATACTTAACAATTATAAGATTACTGCTTTTACTTTAGATGCGTGTTTTCTGTTGTCATCGGTGTGATATTAGGTATTACCAAAGTACAATCATTTTTTGGCTTCATTCCACTTTTATTAGTAGTAGCTTATCCAGTACGTTAGATAGAATTGAAAACAGACTTTGAAGGTAAGTCATACATAAAAATAGGTTTACTTCCGTGCGTTTGTTGCTATATCTTTTCATGGTTCATGATATTCAATTTAATGCCATGAGTGAATCAATAAATTATTATATATGTCTCTCATTTCATACTCCGATAATTTCTTATCTTATTATCTTCATTTCGTTTTGTATGTCGGTGTTGTAGCATTCTACTTGTTCAAGTTTTTCTTGTAGTTCGTTGATTTCATTGATTTGAACTTTTTTCTTGTAGAATGTGCGGAGTATTGTATTTTGGTCGATTTTATCGACCTTTTATAAATTTGTAATAGCTTGGGTCCATTTTTCGTGTATTTCTTCTGTAGGTATGATGAGTGGGACGTCAGCTAGTTCAATGATCCACAGGAATTGTTCAAGGAGTGATATTTGCAGGTCTTTCAGGTTATATTTTGATATTGCGTAGTACTGTCCGATTTGAACGTAGTTTTCGTGTATTTGTACCTTAACTGTTAGGTATTTTTGCATTTCTCTGGTCATAAGATTTAGTATATTAGTGTAAAGCGTTTCCTAAGTGTCTGCGATGTCCAGAATGAGTCTTTTTATTAGTTTGCTCGTTTTGTCAAATTTAAGATCCGATACGAATACGAATAAGCAAATACATTATAGAATTTAGAAGTGGGCCTTGACCGCGTTTTTACTCAATAAACGTTGTAGTTCGTCCATTAAGTTCTGGCTAAGGTTTTGGTCAAGATATAAAACTGTTTTGATCAGTTTGTGTGTGTGATCCGGATTCGTGTTTTCAATCTTGGAATAGTTGAACTGGTCAATCAAATGAAGCTACTCGAATCCGTTTTTAAGGTTTTGGTTGAATAAGACTTAAGTTCTGTTTAAGGTCACGTCGTAGGTGGTGTGGGTGAGCGTTTGCCTGTCAATTTCGGTGAAACTGAGATTCTTGGCCTGAATCTTAAGGGATAACGGCTACTCGAGCTAGGAAAGGGGTGAAAAGGAGTGATATTTGTAATTCAAGTCCTTACCGGGCAAAATCTCGTTCTTTATACTCAAAATCGTACTACGGGACGCGCGAGGCATATCCAGCATGAAATAAATCAACGCGTCGTAAAGTTACGCATTTTCAGCATAATGCAGCATAAAGTAATTCTCCAAAGTCTTAAGGAAACTTTAAGGATAAATAAAGGTAGAAGTATCGGTCAAGAAGCCTTATTTCTTACCCATATCCTGCTAAAATTCAATTGACTACTACTCCTTCGTTAAATATACGTAATCAAGAGCGAAAACTAAGAAATCCATGTAGTCTATGGGCTACTTGTTAATTGACTAAATATAATCAATTAATTTATTAAGTTTCTAAGCAACACTAAAATGATTTACTTTGTACTTCACAAATAAATCACGGGCGAATTCTTATTTAGAATCGAAATCATTGAAAACTTGAATCTCTTGCAGTATTTGCTTTTGCTTATTTGAAAATTACTCAATAATACAATCAATATAATCCTGTGGCGTAATATGATATAAAATCTCTTAAGTAGTTTGTATTATTGTTTACTAAAACGTATCTTATTTATTAATTATTGCAAGTTAGATAAGTTTAGGCAGATCAAAGTTTTGCAACAATGATAGTTGTTTCGTCTACAAATTTGAACTCATATTTATTAATGTTTGTGCGAGTTCACATTATATTTGAACATTATCCATGATTTTAATAAATTAGCTCTACTAACGAAGAAACATTGTTCGGGCACGAGCACAATAATCTTCGCATTCAATATTTTTACTATCATAATAATAATTTGAGCATAATTAATAATCCCAAAAAGCACTGATTGTATCCACCAATACATTCCAATATCTTTCGGTTTCTTCAAGACAAATGATAAACTTATAAGGTTATGAAACAACATTTTAAATCATATGGAAAATGCTTGCTTTCTTAGGCAATTGTTAAGTAACGAATATGAAATATGAATCATTGGCATTAAATATTATGGTTTCTATTTCTTCTTTGTAATGTTATAATTCTTATTCATTTGTAAATATTACAATTATAGAATCTACAGGGTTGTCTTCTAAATATCCTTATATTGATGAATAATATCCGAATGTAAAAGTAAATTAGATATTATTTGTTGATATTTTTTAATAATTAGGAAGTATTTAAATATTTGTTTGTAATTTGTGTATAAGCATTTCAATTTTAATCAACACAAGTTCAAAATCTCTATTTTAATCTTCAATTACTAAAGCTTTTTTACTAAATAATCCACAAAGTAATTTGTTTATTATATTTTAATTACAACCACACAATTACCATATTTCTTAAAGCGAAATAAAATGTATTGGAATTTATTTTCCAGCTTCGTATTATATTAATGATTACTAGTTAAGAATTATATTTTAAATTTTGGTAAATTGTAACTATTCAAGTGGATATATAATTCCTATTTTGTTTTAAATGATATGATCCATGACTTATTATGGATTAATATTATTCAATAATGCCAATTTTAATATAATTTTTGAAGAAAGTTATTACTCTCGTAATGTTATATAATTCTACCACTCTTAAATCTGAGATAAATCAGATAATTTATTATCTTAAATACAATTTAAATTATTCATTTACAATTAATTAGATTAGATATTTTAATTATTTTTAAGAATAATATTATTAACAGCATTTATAGTAGAACTATTATTGTTAAGCCTATCCTTTATTTAATGTAATTTTATTACTTAATGATCGACTTTTTGTTAATGAATATTAGCAGCAGATTCAAGTTGTACTAACGAAGACTTTAATGGTTCTAATTACGTCCACTACTTTTTCATAGCAACTACAAGATATACCCAATCAATAACACTTGTTACAAGCACACTTGACTAAGAAGCAGTAAAGTAATTGAAATCAGGAGACTGTAAATACGCTTCAAGTAATTCTAATTATTCGTCGGTTATAAATTACGGCTTAAAATTTTATATTAAATCTGAAAAAAATTTGTTCAAGAAAGTTTATTATACTTATTTATAACTATTTTCAGGTTAGTAGTACATTAATGTTAATGCATTGTGTTATTCGCTGTTCAATTCTGTTTGCTAAACATCACCTTTAAATATAGTTGTCCAAAGTTATGATTTCTTAACTAATTTTTTCTTTATAATAGAACTATGTTAAAATATATCAAATAGAGAATATGGATTATGATTTACATAAGATTCATTTAGATTTTATTATATAGATCCAACATATGTTATTATACTACCATTTTATAAAGCTTTTAATTCAGTTTACTCATTAGATTATGTAAAAAATTAATGATAATTAAACCCTGATTCATTAAATCTAAATTTATATGATGACTAATGTCGGAAACTTAAAATTGCTATATTTATATACTCTGTATTTACACTTGGATAAAATTTATACAACTATTATTGTTATCTCTGCAGGCACAATTCTTTTTTACAATCACAATAATCAAAATAATAGGAAGGAAAGTCTTTTATGTATTTAGGGTTTTCCATCTGAGCTTAAAGATAATTATAGTGCATTACAAATGTTCTAACTTGTATTTAATAGTAACATTTTGATTTAACACTAGTTGATTCAATAAATAATAACTAATTAACGGTATCGGCATAATTATGTTAGTTTTAGTTAAATGGTATTGTGATTTGAAGCATTTGGTTTGTTATTTTATCTAATGGAAGATTAAATAAGATAGCAATACAATCTGCAACTCTTTTAATTAATTCTGGAGGATTTATTGCATTTCTAAATAACGATAATGCTGGCGAATTGATCTTTTTGAATCTGTCTAGCATTTCTAAGTATATATTTTCCGATTCTTTGACTAAGTTTCGAGTTCTTTATAATTCAGCTTTAATTTATATTGAACGAGTATCCATTTATTCTAACTCGTTTGTAATTTATAATACAACTTTTTAATCAACTTATTATGTCTCAATTATATCTTTTATTTATGACGTGTGATATTTGTTATTTTATTCTACTGATGTAATTACAGATTAAAATTTTTCGACTTTTGATTTGTTTAAATTGGTTTGTTATTAAATGTCTTTATTAAAACTTTCAATAATATGTTTATGATACTATATTGCCTTCATTTCGGAAGAATATAATAGCATAAGTTGATTTGATAAAATAAATAAATCATAATTATATTTATCTAATAATTTAATAACTTGATTTTCTTTCTCTCCAAATATTTGTTTGATAGAATTATGAAGGTATTTTGATTAATCGGGTTCCATTTACTGCAACCATAGTTATTAATTGATAATTTTATCTATATAAACTGGTATAATCGATTTATTGAATAATTTTCTTAATTCAAAAATAGTTATATGATCGCTAGATAATTACTTTTAAATTAAAGAGGATAATAAGTCAAAACGATTAATAGTGTTTTATCTCAGACTATGCCATAATTATTTATTAGTTAGTTGTTCAAACTTTCCGGTTCCGCGTAGTAGTATTATAATTTTATGTAACCCTTATCCTGGAATTTGTGACTCAGTAAATATTTAGTTAATATATTCTGATAATTGAACAATAAAGTGAATATTAGACTATTCATTATCAGAATTAAGTTCTAAAACTTTTATTTGTGAACTATTTTTATAGTCTTTTATTGCAGCTTGAATTTATTCGCGTGAACAAAGTGAAATAGTTAAAGTTTATGGACACTAAAGAATATCTGAAATATAAAAATATTTCGAAATAGATTCTGCTGTTTTAATTTTTCCTTCAACTTTAGAAATATTTTAGCATTATAAGTATAAGGTATTCAAATTTGAGTGATTGGTTTTTAATATTTCTTGAGTAATCTACTGTAACCATTTATGATTCAATTCATCTTAATCTTTAGTCATTTTAATGCAATCATAAACAAACTCTTCTCTATCATTTTATTTTTGTATCTCAAAAACTTAAAAATATTAGTCAATGAAATCCTTTACAGTTATAATGGATGTAATTAGTTAACTTATTATTGTTTCTTAATATTTAGCTTCCAATTATATTATAAGTAAACTACAAAAAATTTAAAAGTGCTTAGGCTCAGGATAATAACTTTGTATTAATTAGATTGCCTTTCCTAAATATTATGTATCAGTTAAAGCTTTGAGTTTTTTCTAAATAAGATATTCGTATAATTAAGATGTTTATCTTTCTCCCATTTTTTAAAATGTTATTATTTCAGAGCAAACAGATAAAGTCTATGTAGATTATATAACAATAAGAAATTTAATATTTTGTTAAGCTGAGAATATATCAATGAACTGTTATAACTACATAAATTTGAATTCTGAAATTATAGTTTCACATTATAACAATATAATAGAGTTTAGAGACCATTTTTATCCTTGTAAATCATTGATTAATATGTCAAAGTCTTATTCTTAAAATATTGTAAATGAATATATTTTAATTCTAAATTCTGAATGTTCATTTACCTCATTAAATAATGAATTTGCATTAATTTTTGATTGCACATACATATTTTTAGTTTAATAATACCAAGTTGTAAGTAATATTTCCAATCTTCTCAATACCATACAAAACTATCCATTGATTGAAAACGAATTAATGTTATTATAAACTGTTGTGAGCGACCAATGATCCGTTATTATATTTTTATTGGTTTGTAATAAAAAGAATGCTGCTGCATGATTATCTGTGAATTCTATTTTCGAATCATAAATATTTATAATAGATTGGAACAATTATTTGAAATTCAATAAAGGATTTAATATCATATTTGAAGTGTACATATAACATAATAACGATATAGTAGTTAAAAATATGTAATCAAATTATTCTTCGTTTTAAAAATCTTCTTCTGATAAACTTTGTAATTTAACTTTATTTTATCGTTGTAATTATAATTTAATTTGTACATAATTAGAAATTTAAGAAAATAATTTGCGTAATTGCTCATCTTCTTATTTAAGATCACACTATGAACAAAATGTTTCAAAAATAATTGATTAACATTGCATATTCTGTTCTAAACTGTTATCTAAAGCAATTGAAGATTCTATTTGTAATTTTGGTAACATTTTACCATTTAAACTTATTTTTATATAATCAATAATCAATTGTCCCTTCTCATAACTTATATTTTATATATTCAGCTTATAATATTATTCAAGAAATTATAACAGAACAGATAATGTTTAGCTTGGCTTAAATTATATACATTCATGTTAATAAAGCTATATGATTGCTTCTGCTATTGGTTCGGCTAAATAATGATTTGATGAGTTTTCTATTTATTCTTTTATGATATTAGCCAAATTAACATTATTTTATGAATCTAAACATTAACATAACTCTATACTGATATTTCCTAAATAGTGCTATTTGAGAAAGTTCCAACTCTTTACATATTTAATTTATTCTATTTTTCCAAATATTGTTTTTGAAATAAAATCTCCTATTTACTAAAATATAGTAATATCATATTAGTTACCGCTTATAATATTTTAATAACAAATATCTACTTATTTAAGCCAATTAATTAGTGGTTCTGGTAGTGTATTTATTTCTCTTTCTCCATGGGAACTGGAAAATAATATTACATTATCAATATCGTATTCCTTTTTATTATATTCTAAGATACCAAAATTTGGAATAAATTCTTACTTTTTATTGGCGTTAAATTAGTTTATGAATCCAATAGCTTCTTCAATTACTCTAAAACCTATTTACTTCTAGCGTGAATAATTTGATACCTATTTTTGTTAATTATGAACGTTAAAATATGCGAATGTATATTCTGGTAAATTAACTGTTAAATAATGATTAAGTTCGTTTATCATGCATTTCTGTTTAAACATTATTTCTGTTTCCTCTAAAACGTCAAGAAATGTCAATAAACCAAAAGCTTATTACTATCTAATATACATTAAATTTTGTTATATTTAGTAAGATTCTGCATAGCGTTATTCTTACATAAGCTAAGTTGATTTATGTACTATTTAATCAGATAAACTTTAAACTGAATAAAATTCTTGCATTGTGCTCAAATACTTACCTATTAACATTTATACCTTTTTATCTTTAGTAATTTCATTAAATTATTATTTTAAATGTTTACAAAGCAAATATGTAGATGCAGCTTGCTTATTAATAATTACAAGTGAACTTAAATCATCATATATCTAATTTATCTCATTAATGCCTTATGTGTTTAACTATAATAAAAATTGAGAAACTAATAGTGTATGAATTAAAATAATATTCAAATGTTATTACTATGTGGAAGAATCTAAAACTTATTTCATATTTATTGATGTAACCTTTAAAATTAATTATTCTTCTCTACTACCATCAGATAGTTAAGAGTTAATACGCTTACTAAAAGAAAATGAGTTTATGTTAGATAAATAGACATTGATACTATTATCAAATAACTCTTAAATGAAAATTATATAATCGTTTGCATTTGTGGTTTGTATTTTCTTTAAAAATTCCTCTTATGAATATTTCATATTATTTGCTAGACATTCTATGAACGTACCTGTAAATACTCGAAGAGAATCAATGAATTTATATGATTTAGTTAGTGTTAATCTTTCTAACTATGATTTTAAAGCTGGGTATAGAGTTACTAACGAAACCATACTTTATTGCATTATGATTTAAATCTAATCATCGAATTGACTTATTTAATTATCTATAACCACCCCAGTTAATACATCATTTTAAACGATTAATCCTTAAATCTATAAACCTAAAGTTTATTGCAAAAATTTACTATAATATACATTTTACTGTAATTAAATCGTATCAATCTGGCTTGCATTTGAATATTTTGGTATATTTAGTATTTCTAAAATTATTTATAAAAATTATTCTATACTAAATTTAGTTTTATGAAATTCATTTACTTAGTATAAATACAAATTAAGTTTTTGAAGACATCCTTGATAAGATTTTTCTATCGATTCTAGTTCAAATGATAAAGTTCTATCGATATCAATAATTTAATTTTCTACAAACAAGTTTTATAATAAACGATTCCATTAAAATTACAGCTCTTCAATCAAATTCACAGGTGTAAACAATTATGGTTATCTAGCTTTAGTCTCTTCTAAATATTTATCATTGGTTTAATTAAATTATTTATATTTAATTTATTCTGCTTCAGATTCATCGTCATTCACTATTTTATGAAATAGCTTAGAATATATACCTATTATTGGATGAATTCTTTGAATTTTAGTATTGTTATTATTGACAAAACAAAATATATATGGAATTTCGATGTAATGCATATTGCTAGTTTTCATATTCATAATTACATTTTTAGAATTGTCAGCAAAACGAATAAATTAACGGTAATTATTAGTTACTTAAGAAATAGGAATCGGTTTTATTACATCTGAATTTAGCATATAAATTAAGTCTTCTTTGAATACTTATAAGCATTACAATAATGGATAAATTCTTTAGTATGATGTAACCAGCATGTATAAGTTTTTATTAATTTATTTAATTTGTTTAAATAAATTTTCAATTTGAAGTTTTTCTACCAAGTATTCTTCGTTTAACTATTTACAAATTTTTTCATCTTCAATTAAATTTTGTATAATATTTTTGATTTTACTTATATCAAGGGTATAATTGTTATTTTTCATGACCAATAAACTCTGTTAGAATTACTATTCAACATGTTATTTAATACCTGCCAACTTATATTATAGTTTGAATTATTCAAGTATTTTTCCTTTAATTGTGTTGAATTAGTTGAATTTATCTGAACAATTTATTACAGAAAATAAATTTGACATATATTTACAAGATTCTACTTTTATTGTCCTTGAAATTTCATCAAGTATTTCGTTTGTTACTTCTTCATCAATTAAAGGATAAATATACTGAATTATTACCGCTTTTGCACTGAGTGTAATAGAAATCATGTAACGAATTACATCAATGTTTACAATTTCACTTATTTGCATACTAACTATAAAATTAGTAAATTTATCAATCTATTGTATTAAGAAATCACATTATTTTGTTTGTGTTACTCTAATTTAATTTATTTTTAGAGTTTTAGGTGATTACACACCATATTATGATTTAAAACTATTATCAGAAGTTACTTACTTTTCATAATCTCCAGAAACAAGACGTTTCCAAGTAAATTAATATAATGTTGTCAAAAGAACTAGAACAGCTTTAAATTTTTATAATATATATTGTTATGTTGCTATTTCTTGTAATAATGTTTAATATTATTTTAGTGGAATTATTGTTTCTAAATCGAACAAGCAATAAAATTTAATTTAACTTTCTAATTCAATAGTTCTTTTGATTCTATTTTCCAGTTATTTTGTTATTATTTCACAATAATCTAGTTAAGCATTTAAATGATTATTAAAATTCATAATTTATTAGCTATTTAATATATTTAAATCTTGAGATACTATTTTATCTAATTCTACTGAATTTTAATGAATGATTGTATACCGTTAACCATTTTCAAATATGATTGACTTCCATAAGTGTTACTACAATTAATTTGACTGTAATTAACCTATTAATTCAGATAATTGCATCCTCTTTGCAGCATGCGTTTAGATAGGCATAAACTCCTATTCTAAACAAACCAAATTTATAAATAGTTTTGATTTTTTGAGCTATATTATTGATTACCACTATATTTATAATAACTTTTTAAGACATATTAATTATTTTTACTTTTCTATTGCGGGAATTAGATCTTCATTTGCATATTTATCTTTCCACTCTGATTCTAATGTAATATTAGATACTACGCAAATATCTTACAATTGTTTATATATTATACTTGTGGAATTGTTGAGTTAATTGCTTGTAATTCCAACTATCAAATTTTTCATTGGATTTTAATTTACGATTTAATTCTAATAGAGACAATAATTTGCATAATCATCTTATGAACGTTATGCGATTTATTGAAATACTCCCTGATTAAAATTGTGTTAGAATGCAAGTATCTTTTTACGGAATATTGTTAGCTCTTATTGAATAAACATAATTTTTTATATTTCTTTGAATGAATCAATTTCAACTTTTGCTTTTTCTTTCATTACATCAATATCGTCATTAATCATCTGTAATTATTCAACAATTTTTATAAAACAATCCGTTATTGCGCTTTGATCAACTAAACGTTGAAGTGTGTCAAAGTTTGTTGAAGTAGGGTCAAAATCAACTAAAAAGTTTTCTTATTAATCTTATTGTTATTGTTCAACATCTCTAATAAGTTTTTAAAATGAAACTGAAATTAGTTATTGAACGTCCTTAAAGGCTTGCTACAAGTGTATTACAGACGAATCATATGCTTCATTGACATTAATAAATATCATTTTTACCTTTTCTTATTCTATTTTCAAGGTAATATTTTGTAAAACATCAAAATTTAGTAGTTATTTTAATAAATCAGCTTCATCTTCAATTATAATTTTGAACACATTTAAGTAACGATCATCAATTTAATTCTTTATGTTCCAATTGTATATATTTGTCATTAGCGTCATTTTCTTTTTCTTCATTAATGACGTTGAGGTTTTATTAGTTGCCTACGCCAATAAATCGCAAATATTTTTTGTGCCTTAAATAAGCTATTCTTTTTATTTATTATATTTTTGTTCTAGTTTTATAAATTGAGGAAGAAGATTAACACCAAGAACTCTTTACAAGAACTGGACGTAATCTTAGCTCATTTACCAAGTAGCGGTTTAAATAGGATCACTCATAATGTTAAAGTACTTATTTTTCACTATTTTCTCTATTATAAAATGAATAACTGTTGACACATCTACACTTATTTTATCTAAAACTGGAAATGTAATTATTTATTCTAAATTAAATTTAATTAGCATAATATCAATAACATCGTTTTCTGCAATGTGTTGAACCAGAGCCTTAATTGTTCCTTAAAACGCTCGAATAATATATTCAAATAGTTTTTAAGTGACCATTACTTCTAATAAATTCACTACAAAATTGTGAGTCTTTTAATTATTGTTTGATTGCATAGCTTTAAATAAATCTTCTAATTCTTATAATGTGTACTTTTATAAAATACGTTCTTATGCATTACTAGTCATTAAGCACAGCATCATTTTCAAAGCATCAAAACAAGCTGAACCTTGTAATTATTAATCAATTAGCACTGTCATTTGAACTATTTTTTAATAATCGATAAATAAATTATGAATACGTGCAGTCATTTTATCATTTAAATATATTTGTAACTGAGGAATAGAGAATTTCTAATTTATAATTTCAGGGAAAAATTAGGTTATTATTGTTTAATGTGGCATATTTATATTCTAAAAGAATATTTTATTTATTTCTAAATAATGTTTTATGGCTTAATTAATATCTTATGATAAATGTTTATATTCTGATTCTAATTATTTAACGTATGACAAAGCAACGGTTGAATTCCAACCATATTATGCTGATAATTACTATAATTTTTATTCCAAAGTTAATAGAGGTAAAATGAACACAAAATCTAGAAGTTAAAAATTTAGTAAACTTTATAGAATTTCTTTTCTTAATTCAACACAGTTGCAAATACATGAGTAAATATTAGCTGCATTTTTACTAAATATGAAAAGTTATTAGTTTATATTTTCATCCGAAATAAATCCTTAATTAAACAAAACAAGCAATTCGTTAATCATAGCAGCTGAACGATGATCATAATTAATGGTGACTTCCACAAAAGATATATTTAGAATAATTTATCCTATTGAATCTGATTCATCTAATTAGAAAGAATACAGTTGTGATTTCAAAATTTTATTTATAATGTTGGTACGTAAATCAGCTTGATTGACGTTATAACTTATTGGAATATATTCTTCTTCTGTTTGTGATACATCGCTTTGTAAATCGAATTACGCGCCCATTTGTATTCCAAATTATACCATTGGTTCTGTTATACTTTTACCAATAAGTGTTACATTTCTTTTAATCGCATTATTCGGTTCTTATTTATCTTCAAATATATTTTTGAGTCCTTTGGTTCCACTTAATAGTTCGTTTAGTTTGGCGAACTTTCCAAGAGAGAATGATCTTTTATCTAAAGTTAATTTTCTATCTAAGTCTACGAGTTTGAATTTATTTTTCGTTGATTTCAATGAAATTAGTGAAATGTTAATTTATTGTATTACAGATTCCGTGTAATTAGTTTTCATCCAAACATCAACAAAATTTAGAATTAAATGGTTCGTGTTTTAGGTGAGGCCGAGAACTTTGTCAGCGGCTTGATTCAATTTCTCAGTTGATGAATTTAGTTTAGACCACTTGAGTTTTTACGTTTGTTACGTTTGCACAAGTAGCTCTTCAACAGTAGATAATAATTTTCTTAAGTACAAACATGATTTAGGATAGAAACGAACGTTGAATTAACGAACAGAATTCGAATAAATCACATCCATGAACACATTGTCTTTCTGCTGTAAAATTTGATTGAATGTATCCTCGGTTGTTTTACAGTTAAATAAAAGGCGTTGACAGAGTGCATCATAGGTGAAGAATAACAAGTTTTTAAAACGTTCATCTTGAACCTCCTGTAGATCGCGACCAAACTCCTGAATTATTTGAACGTAATCATAAGTATTTTTATAGTTCATTATGTCAAATAAAGTACTAGCTTCGTTATACATATTAATTCTAAGCTTCTCAGCAAATGCTGATAAACGATCATCATCTGGAGAAGCATCAGGAAACAGCAAATAATTTTAAAATGAAAACTTCCTTTATTTAGTAATAGTCAGCTCTATTTTAGTTTATTAATTCGAAAATTCCTAGTACAGCCTATATTTCTAAGCTTTGGGTCTAGAGTTATATTCATAAATATAAATCTGGTACGCTGAGAAGTAATCTTGGAAATCTAGATCGATAAGCGAGAATATACTAACTACGTGCCTAGTTGGTACATAATCTGGCTTCAGCTTGAGGTATATTTCAAGGGACTTAGGAAGCACTTGTTAGGTTGCAAATGGGTATTTATTTTTAAGCTTTTAGCAATTAGCTACTAGATTTGTCAGTTTGATGATTTTCATGGCTGTTTAGAAATCCATTTCCCATCCAGATGCTGCTTGTGTAAGTTTCTTTTGTATTTGGTCGAGTCCTATTTTAGTTTGGTTTTGCAGGTCTTTTCTGGTTTGGTTTATTTTTGTTCTGGTGGTGGTGAGGCATATTTGTCCGTAGCAGACTGCTTTGACGAAGCTGAAGAAGCACAGTATTTCAGCTGGCACTAATTTTTTGAATTTCGCGCTCAGGACGTATACTTTGAGCAGGTTGTGTGCTGTTTGTTCTGCGTGTGTGATTTGTTTGCTCATTTGAAAGTTTTGGAGGAAGAATTTGTCGAATTGTTAAAATTCGGTGAGTGCGATGCACCTGAGCACTTGCACGATGGTGAGTTTGTATTTTTGAATCTCTGCTGCGTTGTCGTTTGCGATATTCGTCTGTGACATTTTTGTGTCAATTAGTTCGCACTTTTACAACTAACAAAAACTTGATAGGAATTGTTCTTGCATTTGCTTCACGAACCGTCCGAGGTCAAGTGAAAATTATGTGAGCAGGTTCATGACCCCGAGCTCTCCTACGAATTCGCCCATGTTAATTATCTAGTCAAGAACGATTTGAACGTGTTTGTTCGCGAAAACGTGGAACTGGGCGAAGAGTTCGTTCACATTTTGGGAGGGGACAATTTAATTTATTATTTATAGCCGTTGGTTTATTATTTTCGTTTTTAGTTCCGGGCAGAAGTAGAAATCAGTTTAAAGAATTGAGAGGAAGAACTCGTTAAGAGTTGATAGTTTTTATTTTAATAAGTCTGATTTGGATATGAGGTGCTTGTAATTAGCGTCTGCGATTTCGAGGAGGGCTGATAGATCCTGTATTTGAGGCAACTTTGATGATTTTGATATTTTATGCAGATAATGGAAGATAAATGAGATATTCTCCTCCTTCAAGGACTGCTGGAGCTGATTCACGGCTATTTCAGCCGAAAAGGCGCCGAAAATGCTGCTCAGCAGCGAATCGCGCGGAGTCTCCTAGTTAGTCTGATTTACCAGCTAAATCAAGAGCTAATTCATTCTTGAAAGCATGTTCAACAATAAATTGATTATATTCGCACTGCCCTTCAACTCCTTGTTCTACTTCATCACCTTGTCAATCGTGAACTTCTACTAGTTCTCCATATCCGCTTTCAAACAATTGTCGCCGAAAACCTGCTTCGCAGCTTATATCGGATCCTAAGACGGATTATCCAACAAAAGCTTGAACTACTGCAAATTCTAAACAGAAAAATAGGAAACTAAAAGCTTTGCAGCCTTCTCCGCTTCTATGAACGAATTTAAAGCAAATAACTTTGAAGTTGTATCCATAGCGGTGTACAAAGGAGCCTCGGACTCAAACATTAACTAAAACAGCGAATTAATAGTAGACTGAGAAAATGCCTCAATTGGCCCAACTTGGTCGTTTATACAGAAAAATTGCTTTTATTTCTTTAAAGTCGTTGGGATTACTATATGCAAACAGTTTTTAAACTAACGAGGCAATTCAGGAACTAAATCTGCTTTTAATGATACGATGTATAACTATCCGTAAGATATAAAATCTTTATTATCATTTAATGCAGTTTCAACAATTTATTAGTCAGTTTCGTTAACATATTAACTTAAGTAAGAACACAGTTGATTCATATGTGGTGTGAAAATAATTAAAGTAACTGTGTTGCATATATTTAGTTTATATTCACAAATATAAATTAGATGAAAATGATAATAATAGAATAAAAATCAAAAGCTATGCTACATTATGTACATTACTATTATCACTCATTTTCCGATTCTGTGTAATTAAAGCATAATATACAAATCACTAGCCACCTTTTATTATAGAACTTAGCACTCTTGCCATTTCACTTTCATCAAGTTCTTCATCATCCCAATCTTCATGTTGTGGTGAGTTCATGTATGCTATTATTCTCTTAACTTAAACACTTTATCCGGGTGTTTATAATTATTTTTACCGTACTAATTCATATTATTAAAGTTTGATTTAATCGTAAATTAATCTATGAACCGATCCTGGATGTATTTTATTTTTTAAGCAATCCTATTTTACATCTGTCCATATTTAGTTGAATAGAACATTAGAATCAATTATTTAACTACTTTATTGTATTAGTTGATTAATCTTAGGTTTTAAAATATTTATGTTACCTTAGTAAGCGACTTACGTATATGTAAAAAAGAAATATCGTTGTATAATGTCTAAAGGAAGGTCAACTAATAATTTAATTTAGTTCCAAAATTTTTGTTAATTATCTTATGACATTATATAATAACGTTATACAGCCATATCCGGAGTTAAGTCATCATGTTTAATTTTCCATACTTTTGAGATAGCATATTAAATGTTAAATTCATCCAGAGCCTTCAATCTCATTATTGATGTGAAATGATATTTAATAATCATAAAATAATAAATATAACAAAAATATTTCCTGTCTTTTAATATTTTAATGGTTAAGCTTTTGGTTATAGGTATTTATATTTTGTATAAAATGACAATATTTGGGTCAAAGGCTATTCAGAGTGACAATGCTAGAAGATGAGTTATGATATTGAGATGTTTTTGTGACACTTTTTCGAATTGTGTGTTCTAAAATTCTTATATGGAATGATTAAATTGAGCTTAAGAAAATATGGTTCTAAGGTTGTCAAAGCGCAATATGATATTTATTATATTGAATTATATATAATATATTATAATAAAATATACAATATATATTTAATCAGTAATTCGATTATATAATGTTACATTTTAAGTGCACAATAATTAATAGAAATATCATTCCACATCAAATATGTTGTCAATTATAGCATTAAGTAATAAATCAGCATTAAGACTTCTAAACTAAACTTTAAAAGATTTAAAAATCAAAAGAATTCAAAGTTAATTATATAATTGGGAGCCTGAAATAGTTAAGTTTGTAGATGATATTTTGCAGTAAGATAGCGATGAAGAATTTTTGTTATGATATTAATTTAATAGTTATTATGCTATATTTACTACATTTAATGCATAATTATTATGATCTAATTATTATTTAAATTATATTTAAAATAATAATTCTTCTTAAGTTAGCATGTTTCCCCAATAATTTACAATACAGAAATAATAACATGACTCACTCAACGGAAAAAATCCAACAATACATCCAAATGCAATATATAAATATATACTAGTTATTTTACCATAACCAAGTAAAAATAATATAAATTTTGGTTATTCCCCCCCCCAACCTACATATATTGATATTTAAAAATATATTAAAATATAAAATTGTCATTATCACTAGTTTATATAGTTTTAACACGATACATGCAAATATTTCATCTCAATTGTTACTATTTATCTCAAAATGATGAGTATTACAGTAAATGGCTTATGAAAGGTCGGACAGTGATTCTAATAAGCTTAAAATGTCCTGAATGACAATATTTTAGCAATTATCAGCGTCAAATGAGCTTTTTCTTTGAAATTTACAATTTTAATAACTATCAATGGCCAGCATTTATTACTAAATCTATAATAATACATATGAGTCAACTAAAATTGCGTTCTATGTCAGTAGTTTTCAAGAATTTCGATTAACTCAAAAACGTGGACTAAACTGCTGCAATATTGAATATATGTAGGTTGGGGGGTAGAGATGGGTAATTGGACGTGGTAACTGCTAAACTGACGTGGTAATTAATGATGGACGTGGTAATTTTGTCTATTATTTCAACTTAGCAAATATGTTATATTTGCAGGTTTCCAGTGAGCTTTTTGTTTAAACCCAATTTTTTACAGATTTTAGCTTAAAATAAGAAAAATTAGCCATATTCAGAAATATTATTATGAAGTTAAAATTTTTATAAAATGCTCAAAATTATAGAGTTTTTTCATCATAAAAATACGTTTTGCAGTATAATTATAATATTCCAAACACATTTATTCCATTTTAAAGTGTTTTTAGTGTAAATTAATATAAGAATTTATATTATGATATTTATTGTCAATTAGAGGTGGAATAAAATTTAATATGATGTCACAATATATACTAAATCAATTATTATCGACCACCTACACCACATTTTGGAATGAGCTAAAAATGCAAAAAATGACTACTCACAACTTTCATGATCGAAAATTTTAAATTACCACGTATAATTACCACGTCGTGGTCGGACGTGGTCCGAACCGGACGTTGTACGTGGAATTACCCAACTCTAGTTGGGGGGAATAACCTAAATTTTTAATTATTACAAAACCTATATATTATATGTATATTAAAAATATTACACTAAATATAATATTACCACTTCATTTCTATAATACAAAAATGTTAAATTGCAAAGCGCCAAAAACAAATATTCCATCAATAGATACTAAATTTCTAGATAATCCAATAACAATGAATCTTTAAGGATAAAGTGGTTAAGAAATATAATTAACATATGATGATGGTGAATGGTAATTAACTTCATTAGAATCAACAAAAGAAATTCGCCGTTTACAAAAAGAAAACGACGCTCTCAAAACTGATAATGAGGAACTAAATAAACAGTTGAAAAAAGCACTAAGACTCGCAGCTGTATTATAACTTGATTTATAAAGACTAACACAATAAGCCGGATAATCTATTAAATTTTCCAACGAATAAACTAGAAAAGAGTTCATGGAAACAAGTCCTGAAGAATTAATTTCAAAAAGACTAATGATAGAAAAATGAAATTATTTATATATGAATTATATTATAGACTATATTATAGTACTATATTATAGAATAAAATATGACATTTAAACATTTTTAATACCAAAAAATAAAAACTTACCGACAACGGGGATCGAACCCGCGACCATTGGATTAAAAGTCCAATGCTCTACCGCTGAGCTATGACGGCACATACTAAAGTTTATAGCAATATACCACATTTCAAGCATTTTCTGAATCCATTATCTGTTTAAAATCAAAAATTTATACAACTATTCAATTCATAGAATTCTTAAAAAGAAAATGAAATCATTCAGAATAGCGGGTCGTCTTCTTCTTCGGATGGATCATCTATAAAATTATCAACAATTTTATCTTATTATTTTATGTGCTCATCTTATACACATTTATTTTCGTTGTCTTCACATTTATCTTTTATGTCCTGATTATTTTCTTATTGAATATCTTCTTGCTCTTGATTTTATTGTGTAAGTTTCGTTGTTTTATGGTCATCTTCACCTGCGATTGTTTCTCCTTCAATAAATGCAACTGAGCATTAACTACACTAACTTACTTTATTATCATCATAAAAATGAGTTTTGTTGGCCTTTGATTTCTCAAATAGATAAAATTACTCTTATTCTTTGACGTATTAATCTATTCGTGCAATTGCCTCCTCTTCAGAATTCGCTTTAAGTTTTAGTAAAATATTAGAAGCAAATTATTTTTATTCTTCATTTTCAGCCAAAAGTGTTTTGATCTCTTCTTTATATTCGCTTTATAATTGAAGATCTTTAACTTGAAGCTATAATTTAGCATTTTCATCAGTTAAAGTTTGTGTTTTAGATTTGGAATTTAATAGCTCTTCAACAAGTATTTTATTTTGCAGTTATAGGCTTTAAACTTACAATTTCATTTTTCTTTGAACTTCAGGTGAAAACTCTTTAATCAGTTATTCTTGATTATTTATTAAAGTAGTTTGTGCTTTGATTTGGTCTTGAAGTTGTTTTGTAGAAATTTGTAAATTGTTATTTTCTAATTTGTATTATTCAAGCTATAACATGACTTATTAGAGTGTTGCGTCTTTTTGGGCAATTTCTTAAATGAAATCGTTTATTTAATCATTCACATCGAAAACGTAGGATTTTACAACTTGTTATTTATTGTCGCTGTTAATTAGTTGTTCTAGCATATGCTTTTGCATATCATTCTAACTTTGTAACAATGAGATAGTTTTTGATTGAAGTTCGATTTCTAATTTTAATTCTTTTGATTGATCTGGGTGGTCAAGATCTTATTTATTCAGAACTGGAGTTGATGATTTGAATTGTTCCAACTCAAGTGAATTCAGGATTCTCTCAAAATTTTCTTTGTTGAATAGTTGAATTGGTAGTTTTTGTTTAATGTAGTCGCGGTCGGCTTGTGGTAGTGCTGAGTTGTTTTATTGAGCTTGCATGTTGCTTATAGTCGTGATTGCGCGTTCGCAAACGATTTTGCATTGTTTTTGGTTGGTTTATTGGTAGTGTTGTGCTTGTACCATGAGGAAGTCGATCCAGAGTGAGTCGAATTCTTTGATGTTTTAAAGTGCTGATTCAATTTTTTGTATTTGTAAAAACACTTCTTCGTTGAATTCGAGTTCGTTTAGGTTTTTGACGTTTATTCCGTACATGTCAAGTTTGAGTTGTTTGAGTTTTATCAGTTATTTGAGATCCGCGAGCATTTTTTGCGCTTGTGCGTTGTAATTATTACTCTCCTGTGTGTGATCGTTAAACATCCCATTCTAGTTCATTTGATGTGAAATTTCCCAAATTTGTTATCCAATTCTATCTTAATATCTATATAATATAAATGTTTCCACTCCAGCTAAAATGAACCAGATGATGGAGAACGCGAGTAAGCTCAAGCAGCTTATCATGGTCTCGTATGAGATAAACGAGATCGTTCTCGCGTAAAAACTAGCGGGCATCAAAGAACTGATTGAATACAAAAAGTCGCCAATTGAGAGCAAATCCTGCGAACTGGAAATGAAACCGAATAAGTCCCGAATTATTCGGAACAACTCGTGCATTCAAATGAAGAACAAAGAAAACTGTTCGGAGGTGCTCAGCGAGCAGTACATGCTCAGCATCTTACACCTCGAAAGCTCGGACAGAGAATGAAATGTATTTAATAGTCAACAGAAACACGATAGCTTTTAATAATGACGTTGTTCAACTTAATAACAAAACACACCATAAATTACGTTTGCTGAAAATAAAGATTATAGATATTTTGATACTTTGATACTTTAGATAGAGAGGAATGTGAACAAAAAGATCAGCTTTAAACCTTTAACAAATAAGAAACACAAACACAATAACACGCAATTCCCCGTTCGGAAGAGTTTTTATGATGTTTGACGTGTGATAACGCCGTGTGAGACATTTTGTGAGATTATTTATACTAGTACAGAGATATTTTGTTTAATATGATTTAACCAGTATTTAACCTGTTCGCAAATTTACAATAAAGAGGATGTTCTTATTGATCTTGGCTAGAAAGGAAAATGAAATCAGAGGAATATTATGACCAGTAAAGACATAATTTATGGTTTGATGCATTTATTTCGATAACTTACTTAGTTTTAACAATTTAAGAATTTTGACTGATAAATGAGTCAGTATATTTCATATAATTAATGGAAATAGTTTAATACATTTTTTCATGTTAATTGTATAATTTTCGTTATGTTTGGAATATTTATGTAATATATTCGACAATGTTCACTAATTATTTAGTTTAATATTGATAGATTTATTATAGATATTTATAGGTTACAACAATTGTAATATTATAGTGTATGTAAGCAAATTATCATAAAATATAATGAAGATGTTTCATTTCAAATATTACACTAACTGATTATTTATATGACTATTTGATATAATTAGTATTATTATATTGTTTGATATAATTAGATTTTAAACAACCACTTTAAATGTAGGAGTTTATAACGGAATGGCAGCACAAATACATCCAGGCCGACGACCTGAAGGCGCTGTGCAAGGAAATAGACGCCTTGAACCTGCAGCTGCACAGCAAGACCGACCAGCAGGAGTACTCCCAGAGCGCGAGCCAGGTCGTCCAGAAGATCAAGAGCACCTCGCGGCAGTTCCTCGTCCAGGTCTCGAGCCAGGTGGACGTGTTGGAGTCCTTCTTCCTGGAGCAGGTGAAGAATATCGGCAAGAAGAGCGACGAAATCGAGGGCCTGGCCAAGAAGGCGATCCAGATCAAGCTCGAGCCGACCAAGTGCGGCGCCCTCGTGGACAAGATGAAGGACGTGCTCGGGAAGATATCCGTTCTCCAGAACTTCACGATCTACAACTACGACCAGCTCCAGGTCCTGTGCCGGCTCCACGACTCCTCGTCTCAAGAGGCCTACAACTCCCTCAAGTGGCTCGAGGAGAAGCTGGGCATGACCTCCTTCCATGGCGATAAACTGTTAGAATTGCAGAACAGGATCGTGGGGCTTTACGCGCAGTGGCTGGACATCTCGTGCAGATAAGCGCTTAGTGTCTTGAAACCTGCTTTGAAACAGGAAAAACCAACCAAATCCAGAACTCCGCTCGCAGGGTTATACGGCGGCTTCAGTGCAATTTTGGCGTGCTCCTTCGTGAACCTGATGATATTTTGCTATTAGTCCGGCGTCGCCTTCGAGCTGACCAAAGTGCAGTACATGAGCATCAAGGTGAACCTGGTGATCGCGACGATGATCGTCGGCATGGGCTTCAACGTCTACGTATTCGACAAGAAGAAGCTGACCTTCACGTACATATGCGGCATCCCTTCTGAACTGGTTATGCACCAAGGCCACCGAGACATCCTCCGAGTCGGCTTCATCCAGCTGAACGTGGTGCTGGTGTCCGCGATACTCTTGTGCATCGGCCAGCTCGGTCTTGTCGGACCTCTTCCGGTTCTGTTCGGGCAGTTCGTCCCCCAGATTTCGAGGATCGTGAAGCCGACCTACTGGATGCTGTTCCCGACGCTGACGCTTCCGGCCTTCACCGCCTGCAACCTGGCGAAAGCGAGGGGCCAGAAGAGCGTGTTCGCGTTCTGCATGGCCACGCTGTTCAAGATGTTCACGCCGTGGCGCCAGAAGATAGAGCTGTCCCACACCCTGTTCTGCTCGCTTCTGGGTTCGGCGTCGAGCTCTTTCAAGGACATTATTAAGATCATCAGCGCGAACCGGCTGCCGGACTTCGGCGCCATCGTGTTCCAAAACGTGTTCAGCCTGAACAGGCTCGTGCAGGGCTCTCTCAAATTCATCGAGCGGAGGCAGTTCTACAGCCAGGGCTGGGGCATGCTGAACAACATCTGCGGGATGCTGGGCACGCTCACCAGTTTGGAGGCGATAATACAGAACAAACCCGCATACTGGGTGCTCACGGTGTTCAAGAGCTACTACTACCTGGTGAAGATCTACTGGAACACCTGCGAGAACTGGGGCCTGCTGTGGGGCGGGGTGTCGGTGATCAAGTTCAAAAACAAACCAGAGGTGTGGTCGCACGGCAAGTACATCCGCAGGCCAACAAAGCTCCCGCTGCACGTCATCATCCCGATCGCGTTGTACGACCCGATCGCCCGCGTGACCTGGGTCATCGCGTACTTTCCCTCGTGCAGCGGCTTCTCGGACAAGATCTGGTTCAAGCTGCTGACCACGCTGATGAGCGTCGCGAGGGCCTATTTGTGGATGATCCTGCGCGTCGACAACTTCGTGTGCAGCAACTGCCAGGACAGCTACGAAACGAAATACTACCCGGTTAACTGCGAGAAGTATCAACGAAATGACTTGATATTTTCACTAAATGCAGACAAATTAGATTTTAGTGTAAATTAGTGGCTTTCGAAGAAATAACAGCTACACAATCGAATGTGCACTTAAATAATGTAAAATGAATCATATAACGGGGGTTGAATTTACTAAAAGAATGAAAAATTTCGTTCAACAGATAAAGAAAAGAAATAGCGATACCGTTGAAATGCAATAATCGTTTGAGTTAGCGAATATTAAAACAGAAGCTAAACCTGATTCTGATGTTGAGCTTGTCACGCCAATTAGCAATTCAATCTGGAAATGAGTGATTTAGTAGTTAATAAAGATACACAAAGAAAGTAGTAACAATTTAATTCATTCAACACCTTAAATGTTAAGTACACATAACTGTTGCTTTTGCATAAAATTGTGTAACAACCGATTTCTATTCGTTTAATTATATATTTTCTGTTTTCCGTTCAGAACATTATACTGTAATATATTTAGTTCTTATTGCTGTTCTCTTCCGTTTTGTGTTTTCATCAACATCAACAGAAAATTTAATTCTTTAGTTTATTGTTCAAAGAAATTCATGGATTATCTAAGTACTTTTGCCATTTTCGCAACTTTTTCGTTGTATCTTTGTTATATTGTTTTATATACAATATACTTATTCTGATAATGCAGCTCTGTTAAGTTTAGTTAAAATTATTTCACGAATATTATATTTTTGCAGTGCTTGTTCGAAAGAGGCGCATTATTGTATAATATTTTGAACGTACTCAAATTTGGCCAAGAGAAAAAACTAGACATATTCTGACAGCAATAGTTATTTTTGAATGTAACGTGTCTAATCGTATCTTTGTTTATAAATCCCATCGTTGTCACTTGAGTATTCGTTATATTAATACTTTATAGTGGCACGGTTTATATTACGCGCATTAGTTTTTCGCCCAATTTATTGTGAGAAATATTTAGATCTATCAGCCTAGGGAATAGTTCTAAAGCTCCGATATCAATCAGTTTATTGCTTGATATGTCTAGCTCTTCAAGATAATATTCAGGTTGCTATTGGTTGTAGAGCAGTTTCCCGATTTTGTTCAAACTTGCGTTTATTCCTATCAGTTGTGTGGATATATCAACGATATTATCTAGCGACTTCAATTAGTTAGATGAAACATTAATCTGTTGTAAATACTTGAATTTGCAGTCAACAAAGTCCGAGTTCTTCAGTTTGTTTCCGATTAAGGACAGTTCCCTCAGCTGGGTAAGTTCTTGCAGTAAATGTAGCTCTCTGAAGTTGCACTTGTTCAGTGCCAGTTTTTGCAGTCCTGTTTACCTTGTAATGATCCTCTTCTCCTCGAACGAGAAGTCAGCCAGTTGTATAGTTAGTTCTCTCAAACTTAAATTGTTAATGAAGCTGAAATCGTTTATTCTGGTTCCCACGAGCGTTAAACTGGAGAGGCCGCTGAAGTTTGCAATTATTTTTGTTTGAAAAACGATAAAATTCTAGAGTGTCAGCTTAACCAGCTTTAAAGTACTTGCATTGGCTAAATCGACCTTATAATTGTATAAGCGCGTGTTTTAAACAGAAAGCTCGGTTATCGGCATTTCGCTTACAAATTATGGTATGGTTATCTTACTGTACACATTACTATAAATTAAATTGTTTATAGATTCATAATTAGGTGGAGGACCAGTATTTTTCTAAATCATCTGAGAATTATCGATTATTAATGTGTTCATTTTGTATTGGAGTGTTAAACACTATATCACATTAAAAATTTCAAGTATTATTTGTCATGATGATTATTGCAAATTATTGGTATCGGTTATTAGTATCGGTTTGTTGATAAACGTGCCTTTAAGAACAATCTGTTGAAATTCTTTGTATTTTCAGTCGTATCTGACACTACGGTTTAGCTCGTTGAATATAGTAACCTTACGTATAATAGCGTCGTTTTGCTTTTAGAACACTTATTTGATCGGAGACTTCGCAGTTTCTTCAAGCAGCAAACTCAAACTGTGCATTTGAAAATTAAAATTATGTTGTATTTCAGACATTTTTGTCATATTGTTGATATTATTAAATGCAGTCACAACACAAAATGAGTTTCTAGATCATATAATATATAAACTATCTACGTATACTATTCCATGTGTTCAAACAAGATATAAATAATTTTATATTTTCGTGCATTATATAGATAAATTAACACAATACAAATATTTATCCACTTCCTCATTAATGGAAATGCCTAATTAATTACAGTTAATTGAAAGCGCTAGAAAATAGCTAGAATAATATGATCATAAGATTAAAAACGGCGAGTTATTTATTGGCAGCTAAAGATATAACGACTTTTCTTTTCTTTAACATTTAGATATTCATAAACTTAATATATGGGATTGTCCCGGCAACTTTCTTCTTGTGAGTAGCACTATTAATGAATTGAATGTAAGACAGTGTGATATTACAAATATAGATGAGTTACAACTTGATAACCTTGAAGTTCTAAATTTATATCATAATTAACTTACTGAAATTATCAACATAGGAAGATTTAAAAAGCTTAAGTCGCTGAATTTATCTACTAACATACATTTAAATTTATCAGGAATAGAATCACTGAAAAACTTAGAAGTGTTAGATATCAGTCAATGCTACGTTGAAAACTTTTCTCTTTTGAGGTAACTACCAAGTTTAAAAGAATTATATATGCGTGGGGGATGTGCCGATTTATCTCTGTTAAAAGATATGGTTTAACTGACTAAATTGAACATATCTAATAATTAGTTAGAAGATATACATTTGTTGTCCTTATTGATTAATTTAGAAAATCTTAACATTGCTAATAACAATATAGTAGACGCGGATCCACTTAAATTTTTGGTTAAACTCACCAAATTAGACATTTCTTGTTTAGATTTATAGAATTTCTCGTTTTTAAAGTCGTTGAAGAATTTACGAAAACTTGGCTTTACAAATTAAAATACAAATTTGGAATAAATAACTGACCTAGTGCAACTAACCAAACTACATTTAGCGCGTTGCGACCTTAAAAACATTAATTTTTTGAGCTCGCTTAAAAATTTAGAGTATTTAAACCTTAATAAAAACAAAGGTATTGATTTAATGGCTCTTTAACATTTGGAGAAACTATCTTACCTTGACATAAGCAGCTGTCATCTTGAATATTGTAGCGGGAAAATATACTTAGGAATTGATATTTCACCACTTAAGTATGTGGTCACATTGAAATAGCTTGACCTAAGTTTTTGTAAACTTAATAATATTTCGGTCCTCAAACACTTAGTTAATTTGCAGTTACTCAATCTAGAAGGAAATGAAACATTAGTTGACATTACACCATTGCAGTACTTAACTCAATTAAATACTTTATCATTGAGGTCATGTAATATATATGAGATATCTGCATTGAGACCACTTGAAAATTTAGTATCCTTAAATCTAGATGGAAAAAATATTGTCAACCTGTCTCCACTCAATAAATTGGTAAAACTTACATCATTAAAAGTGTATGAAGCTGACTTTAAAACTATTGAAACTCACCCTAATTTCAAGGAGTTATTTGATAACTATTGGGAATAATCTTCTGGTGATGCTCAAATCAGTGTTCGTAAAATGGATACAATTGATACGGGAACCACAACTCTAAGAACCAATCAAACAAAGTATTAAAGCTTCAAAGCGCAATATAATTTGGTAAAACTAAAGATTGGTTCATTGTTGCTATAATAAGTTAGGAAGTAGGAGTATTTCTTAAACAACATGTCACAGCTTTTTGATGTATCATGCGTGGCCTCTCAGTGAATTTATATATTTGTATTACCCCTATCACTTCAGAATTGATCAAAATTTTCGTTCGAAAATGTGCTATGTTCTCTTAAACTTAATGTGGCGAATGTGATTAACAATTCAGCTTTCCAACTATATTTCTGTGAATCTCACATTTTCAAAACTATGAAGTCTATGAAGTCATTTATTTTTGTAATAATATTTATACATATTTTTATATATTATAATTAATTATAAAATTTCCACACCACCACCAGAAATGAGTCAAACACTATATCACATTAAAAATTTAATAAGTATTATTTGTCATGAATAAGAAATGGTGAAGAATGTGTGATTATTGCAAATTATTATAATTATACTAGTTATAATTTTCGATGGTCACTAATAGTTACTCACTATTATAAAAACTATGTAAGTAAGATTTAATCTTTGAATATTGATGACAATTGGATAGTTAGCTCCTTCAAATATAAAGTGAGTTCGCTTATATGTATACTGCAAACAATATTAATGCTTATCAATTTGGTCATTTCATCTTTCTAGTCATTTTATATTATTCATCAGGTATCTGGTTCTGTTGAGTTGAGGTTCTTGTTGTAATTATAGTTTGGTTAAAAATATTAGGTGAGAAAGGGTGATGGTAAACCATAGAATAAGTATTTCTTAAATAGTCTCAAAATATAAAGTATACCAGTTAGAATATTGAATTCTTATAATTGCAAAAATATCATATTTACGAGTATTGAATATTATTTGTTTCTAGTATAAATTATATGTATACAATTATACATAACAAATATATTATTACAAGTCAATCTAACAAATACCAAATAATACTTGTTATAAATTACATTAAATCCAATCATTTACATAAATCATTTTTAATATTTTTAGATATATTATATTAGTTAATAAAAGAACTAATATTGAAATTAATAAATAAGCTAAGAAAACAGCATTACAAAGAATTAAAAGTAAAATTTTCTTTGAATTAAATGAGTAAAATCAAAAAGCAAAGTTAAGTATATATTTGTTTAGTAGCGTATCCACTTCTTGAATGAAACAAAAACATTAATTTACATCATCATAGTCAGAATTATTGGAATATTATTCTGACACTGAAACGCATCAATTAGCTATAACGTTAAACGATGAACTATATGATATAATGAACGATTAAAACGGAACATGTTTACTTTTGTAAATAGTTCGCAAAAATAATGCAATTAAATAAATGATCAAACTAACAGAATAATTAGACCATGCTGTTATTGCAGCAAACTTTAAAATTAAACTCATTTGGAACTAACAATTATAATTTATTTAGTAAATAGTTGACTTAGAGTGAATTATTTGCATTTAACATTATATGAAACGATTTGTGAGTTTAAAAACAAACACAGCAAAATCATAACCTTGAACAGTAAAAAATTTCATAATTTTTAACTAAAAGTCTAGCTGGACATAGATGAGAATATTTCAATTATTCATGACACATCTTTATATTATAAAGCAAATAACAATCAATCATAAACTTTAAGAAGTTTATGCCCTTAATACAAGGTTACAATTAAGTGAGTCATTTTATAAGTAACTCTTATTAACGAGTCATTTATTGTTATTACAAGATATGAAAACATAATGAATCAAAATATTATATAAGTAGTATAATTTTAATTAATATCTATGTTTTTCAAATTATACTGTAACAAATTGTTTTTGTGTGTCATTATTTAATAACATTTTAGTATGATTATAATATAATTTATATCATATATTAACATTTGTCAATATTATATAATATGATATAATCATATATTACAATTATCAAACTAACAAATTAAAATATAACAAGATTCAATACTTTCTGTACATCATTTAGTTTATATTTAACAATGTATGTTGTATCTTTTATAAATAGTTATACAATATTCTTTTATATAGTTATTAACAGTTGTTAATATCAATATAACATATACATACTCTGATTTATAAATAATTCTATGTTTAATAATATCCATATGTATATATTTTAACATAACCAATAGAATGTAATAAAATATGAAATTCACTTCACAAATCAATGTAAGATAACGAGCATCATGACAAAATCTACCAGTACTGGAGCGAGAGCGAGATAAGCCGCTTGATAGACGCCGTAGATGCGTCATTCAACTCCAAATCAAACAAAACAGATTGGCAGAACGTAATCCAGCTGTTTCCAGATAGGACATTATAATAGTGCAAGTCATTCTACTGCAATCAGGTAAAGCCCTATATATTCAAGCCTGGCTAAGACTTGAACAGGGATAACATCAAATTCACATTAGTGTGCTACTACTATTATATAACCGAGAAAATGCCGGGCGACTACGAAACTCTCGATCTTCGCGTGTAGCGTATCCTAGCCGATCAGTGCTGGACGGACATGATTGCTTCATACGTTAAATCCGTTAATTATCAGTCATTTTCTCCCTACCAACTTGAGTGCAGCATTAAGCTGATGTGCGGAACGCGGTACATGATTACTTACCACTTCAAAAACGAAAAAGAAATAACGGAGCAGCTGAAGAAAACGGGTAAAATAACGCGGATGGGCTTTGAAATAACCACTGAAAACTGGAACAACTTCCTGAAGAAATTCGAGGCGAATAAACTGGGCGACATTCTGAAGAAAGTTTAAATCACCTTAAAGGGGATGAACATCTGATACTTATTTTGATTTATTATTTTTCTTTTAATGGAAATATATATTCTATTTATATACCCACTCACTTAACTCATTATTAACATTATTAACACTATACAACAATTATCAATACTTGCACAATTCTTCGCGGACAACATACTCAATGAACCGGCCTCATCCAGTCATCGATGGAAATATTCATCTAATTGTGTCGCTTCTTGGCCTTCTTCTTTTCGCTTTGATTTTACTTATTTTCCTACTGGGCAGGTAGGCCTGTTTCAAAACATCTTCAATGTTCTAGACTTCTTACAGGCTTTTAATTTTCTATAGGAGTATTTCGCATTGCGGTCGGTTGATGAGTTTACGTTTAAAGAACGCCTTTAAGATCAATATTAAGTTGGATTGAATCTAATTGGCGTTTATTATATTCTATTTATGTCTCTACTTTTACTACAAATGTACTTATAACTATTAATTTATAAGAAAAGTGGAATTATGATAATTTGATATCATCATGTTGTATATCATCATAAGTGACTGAGAATTTTAATTTTTAGCTCTATATTTTTAACACAACCAATGAAAATAATTGAAAATATAAGAAGATATTTCTAAAAGTTTTGCACGATAAACAGATCTACTAAATCATATATAAAATTAATTTATTAGACTTTTGTTAAGATTCAATTAAAATCACTATACAATAATAGTTTTATTTTTTATGAACTTATTACTAAGGTTATCACAAATAGAACAAAGTGGTTAGCAAATAAGACTAGAATAAACTTTGGAAATCAATAGTCTATTCGTCATTTGTACTATGTTCTATTTGTGAGACTTGGCACCTAGTGTACTTGTTACTTTACGTTAAGAAAGATAATTGAAACATAAACATAGATATTGAAACCTAATATTCATATTTAGGATTAAAAATATTAATAATGCATTTTAAAATATAATTATAAAAGTACACTTCTTTTATGAATGCAAAATACAGATTAGCAAGAAAAAGTTTACCAACTTAGGAATGAAAGTGAAATTAACCGATTAATAGATGACTAATAAAATAGATTGGTAAAACGTTTTGAAGATATTTCCAGACCGTACATTGTCACAATGTAAATCCTTTTACTTTAACCAAGTAAAACCATACATTTTTAAACCTGGTGGTGAATTGACAAAAGAAAATATGTTAGATTAATAATAATTTTGGGATATTCTAAAAGAAGTTGAAGTTACGCTTAAAACTATGAATATTTGAGAATGAAATTTAATAATGTGTATGTAGTATTACTAGAACTTATATTACTTTCTGAATATCATCTTTAGTTTATATTTAACAATATATGTTGTATACTTTCGAGTTAAATAAAATGACTCACTTAACTGTAACCTTATCATCAGTACTAAGGCTCAATTCAATCATTCCATCTTCATCTCATAAATCATGACAATCCACAAATCCAAACTTAGTTACACATATCGTTACCTCAAACTAATCTCAACAGCATACCTCATCTTCTAGGATTATCATTCTGAATAACCTCCTCAGACAACCTAAGTTAGTTCGGCACTTGAACTAACATCGTTGACCTCGGAAGTTATCTTTGTAACTATCTTTGGGATGGCTGGTATGAATCTTGGGACTAGCGTATCAGCGGCAACGCCTAGTGCTTCTAAGTTTAGAGCAGGGAACAATGTCATAACTCTTTAATCAGTTTCTTCCTGTTCATGCTCATTTACTCTTGAAAGCGAAATCTCTGCAATATATTAACTGCATAAAATCTGTGTTTGTGTTTTGTTGTTTTAAATAGTAAGTTCCATACGGACTTCTTCCTGTATTACAGGGAGTGAAAGCAGGATTTCGTTCTAATTTATTTAAAAATTAACTTATTCTCTCCTTTCAGTACTATGTGGGGCTGATACCACTTATGGTATCAACGGCTGGGCAGGTATCCGGCTTTCGTTAGGTAGGTAGGTTTATTAGTCTTTTGTTGAGACTCAATTAAAATCACTCATCAATTCAATAATAATAGTTTGATTTTTTAACCAATTTTTTCCTAAAACTTCAAAAACGTTCTAGTCCTAATAGTTTCTTATAAATTTTTGCATCTAAATCGATTATTATAATTGAACAGTTTATTATGTAACATCTAATCATTAATCAAGTAGTGGTTGTCAAATATGACTAAACTAGATATCTCACTAATAAGCTTTGGAAATCAATAGTATATTCGTCATTTGTACTTTGTTCTATTTGTGAGACTCGGTACCTAGTGTACTTGTGAGACTTTACCGTAGTATAAAATACCACATCCCTAAATTGAATAATAAAAATGAGTAAAGAATATAATAATGGCAACGTCCAATAAAATAATGAAAACATTTTACATTAAACACATGATGTAATGTAAAAGAATGTAAAAGTATTCATAATTTTTGTGATTATATGTTTCCGTAACTATATAGATCAATCTTCCACTCCATAGTATATTCTTGGATGAATCAAATATATTGTATTGCCGAACACCAATCTGAACTAGTCGAATACAATTAAATTATTATTAAATAGTTTAAAGATAAGATCCACAACGGAGAGCTATAAATAAAGAGAAGCAAAAAGTTGACGAATCTAGAATTTATATAAGATTTGCAAATACATAAGTTATAAATTATTGAATGTAGGGATATTATTCCAATATTTGCAAGCAGCACAATTAAAGAATTTATTATTTAAGATTCTGATCTTCAGAATATTGATGGTTTTTAACTTGAAAATTTAGAAATACTTGACGTATCAAATAATGAAAAACTATAAATAAAAAATATTGAAAGATTCAAACAGTTGAAACAACTTGATGTTTCATATACGAATAGTATTGATATATCTAATCTTAAATTGCCAAATCTCAGAATACTTAACTTAAAATATAGCAATACTACGTATGGTAGTAATATTAAGGATTTAACACTACTTTCCAACTTAGCTATTTTGGAAGAATTAGATTTATCAGGTAATGAAAGCATTGATATTAATCCTTTGTAATAATTGAAATAGCTGAGAACGCTAAAAATATCAGATTGTTTAGTTTAAAGTATCAATGCCTTGGAAACGCTAACTAATTTAGTCGAATTAGATTTGTCAGATAATGAAAATATTGATTTGGCCTCACTTCAGTATTTATTTAATCTTAAAAACTTGAATATTGCTAGAACGAATACTAAAATTGATGTTCTATAGCTGCTAAATAAATTAGAAGAACTAGATATTTCTGAAAACGAAATCACGGATGCAAATGTATTGAAAAATTTGCTAAATCTAACAAATTTAAACTTATCTGATATTGATCTTCTATAAAATATAGAATTACTACCACAACTTGTTCATTTAAAGGAAATTGATCTATCAAAAAATCCAAACGTAGATTTTCAGCCTCTTTAGAAAATGGTTCAACTTCAAATATTATCTATGTGCAGTAATAAATTAAGTAATATTTCATTTTTACGTGAACTAGTAAACTTAGAATATTTAAACTTATTTAATAATAAAAATCTTGATATATCTCCTCTGTAATACTTAGTAAATCTCATTAACTTAAATATTTAATCCTGCAATATTAGCGATGTTTCTTCTTTGAAAACATTAGTGAATTTGGAAGTGCTTGACACGAGTTTCAATTTCTTAAACGATATTTACCACTTATAAAATCTTGTTAAATTAACAGATTTAGATTTAAGCTACAATTGTATCAAAGAAATTTCCGTTCTCAAATAGTTAAAATGCTTGAAAACACTTTAGTTGTCAAGAAATATAGGAGTTAATATAGCACCACTCTAATATTTAGCATAATTAACTGAGCTAACATTAGATGAATGTGATCTTTATGAAATTTCAGCATTGAGACCTTTAACTAACTTAGAATATTTAGATATTGCCCATAATAATATAATTTATTTCTATCCATTAAGAGATTTAGATGCCGACATTAGAGTTAAATACAACTTGATTATCGAATCTTCAGACTATTTCAGGTTATTTGATACAAAAGATAAAGCAAAACTAATTTAAAGACCTCTTAACTAGTAATAAATAATGTTTGCTGGGAAAATGAAGACTATTGATTTGATCACATCTTCTATTCGAGATATTTACACCAGACGTAAGAATACCTAATTAAAGAAATACTTTGTAAAAGATACAATGATTTCTTTATAAGAAAAGTAACACGAAATATTGTTGTCATTAACGAATATAGCAGTCCAGTTATTTACATAGTTAAACGAATAATAAGAATAATAATGTCAGTGAACCTTAAAATTTACAACAAAGATACTTTAATATTAATTGTTCATGATAAATAGCAACAACTCCATCTAACTACTTTTATTTGTATATTATGATTTGACGTTATATATTGATTCTCGATATATGTTATAAATACCATTAACTTTGTTAACAAGGACTTGAAAGAATTACCCAAAACATTCATAAACTTTGAAAAGTAAACAATATTTATATACACATATATACATATAAAAAATTATTTTTAAGCAGCAAAGTGGGGTTATTTAAATAATTAGTAGTTATCTTTATAATATAGAACATAAAATTTGACAAAAAGTCGATTATTGAATTAGACTGGACTTGAAATTATCAGCATAATTTTAACATCTCACTCAATAAGCATCTTACGAAATATATTATAAATTTATTATATACTGCTCCAATTAGTTTTAGAATACTTCATTATTAGAAATATTTTATATAGTTGCGTTCAAAATAAATTAATGAACTTCTTAATTTTGTGAATATCTATGAAGATCTATAGTACTACAACAAGGAGGGAATATTAATCTTAAACATTGACTTTATAATTGATGAATCGGATCAGAACTAATCCAATTTTTATAGTAATCGATATATATATATATATACTATATATATACTTACAAAAGCACTGAAATGCTAACAAGTGGAAGACAAAATAGGCGTGGTCCACGAAAACGGGGACGTGCGGTTCATGTGACTATAAATATATTCGTTTTAGATATAAAACACTATAACTCTTTTAATGAGTTTCAATATTTAAAAACCCAATATCAATATGACCTCCATTTCTAATTAACGGTCCTTTGAACACCTTGTGAAGACAGCTGACCGAACTAGTATAAACGAAAGTTAAGTGAGTATTATTATTGTAATATATTTTCAAATATATTTTCAAATTAAAATATATGATAGTAATAAGGATTTCCATCAATTATAGAATCATATATATATATATATATATATATATATATATATATATATATTTACTTATGAGTACAACTTTATAATTGAACTCTAATTTATTGATCCAGATTTAATCAATTCAACCTGGAATCCATAACCTTCATAGGAATGGATAACATATAATTCAATGAGAAATAGTATAAATTGTATTTCACTAAGAATATTCTAATTTACTCATCTTTGTAAATAGAGAAGATACCTAATTGGAAAATGAAACTTGTCTTTGATAATATTATAACATGAACTACTCGACATTCAGTTTCTAAACTATTTATATTGTTTTAAAGTTGAGCCTAAGACTACGCATCTATCGCAAAAGTGTCACAGGATAATTAATGTTTCTAAGCACGTTAGCTATCGATAATTATTCTTTTGAAGGTTAGTTTTGTATTATTATATTGAAAGAACGGAATTTCGGATTATTTTCGATTGTACTAGCATCTAAAATACAATTAACTTCTGCATTCAATATAGTTAATTGCTTAAGTTCTGCTAACGGTTGAACATATATTATCTAATTGTATCGAATAATTAACTCCTTCAAATTTACAAGTGGTCTCAGAGTATCCAAGATTTGCAATCCGCATTCGTTCATATGAAGTACTGCAAGCTAAGATAAATGCTAAACCTGCGTGATATCAACTCCTTTATTATTGTTAATATATAATATCTTTAAGTTGGTCAATGATATTAATTAGTCTAGGTTGACTAAACCGCAAGAAATCAAACTCAATTTCGTGAGTTACATAAAGTACTTGAGTGCAGTGAGCTAGACTATTCCGCAATAATTGATAATAAGCTCTTTTAATTGATTTAATTCCTTAATATCATCAATTTGTTTAAACTAACATGTGTTCAACTCTAGAGTTTAAAGATGTTTCATCACATTCAGTGGTTTAATATCTAAGTTTCTATAACCGTCAAGTCTGAGCTTTTAAATATTTTAGAACTTTGTGATACTCTAGGTTAGAGCGTTGTCTTCAAGTTTCTTCTGTTCTTCTTGAAGGAAAAGAGATTCCAAATTGTCCAGTTCCATTTCTTACAGGTTTTAAATCTTGCAATAAATTAATTTTAAGTCTTTGACTGTTTTGCTTCTTAGTTTTGGAACCACATTTGCACAAAGCTGAAGTTTTAAGGCTATTATATTCAAGTGCTCCATAAACTCAATATTTTTCAAGTAAAACTCCAAATGAATAAACAACACGCCGTCTATTATTTTGTTTTTATAACTTTGTATCATTTCATTGTCAATATTTTCAGGTAGTTAAATTACGCTCATATTTCCACTCGTATTTGAAGTGGATTTATATTTGATCATTATAATTACTAAAAGTGTTAAAAATTATAATATGTGGTTAAACATGTATACTTATTATTTATAAGATAACATATTTAAAAGATGTTTCTTTAATCACTTAAAACTAAACACGTTATCTTTTTACTACGAGAAATATAATAGCCTACTGAAGATTGCATTATTTTACCTTTATATAAAATTTCCACATTTTAACATTACAATAATAATTTAATGAAGTGATAAATTAATATTTAAGATTTATTTTTGAAGATTTATATTAATTTCATATGTTGAGTAATAAATTAATTATGCATTCTTAAAATATTTTATATCTACAGATAGACACTTATATACACTTATTGTTTAAAACTATTAACTTATTAATTTAATATTCTTAGCAATGAAATAACTTAAACTCCACTTCAAAATATGATTTCCTGTGAGTGTGAACCCGGTTATCACTTGTCCTCTTCAGAGTGCGTTTTAAACACATAAAAGTACCAGTAAATAATTTGCGTTATTTTCGTTCTCTTTTTATTTTTGCTGACGATTATAATTGTTTTGAGGTCGCGCGCAATTCGCAGGAAATAATAAACGGTTAAAACATGTTAAAACGGGAATCATTTTCGTTTTGGATTTAAACGCGGACAAAGCGACCCCGACACACATTGAATAAGTTTTTTCATTTAAAAAGAACAGAATAAATTAACTGAATATAGGTTTTGTAGAATTTTCGCATTAGATAAATATAGATAAATATAGATAAATACTAAGGTGAAATAATTATTACAATTCAGTTGCAGCAAAATATTCATTACTCAGGTTACTTAGGTCTTTCACCTCTTCTAAAAGTACCATGAACATGTATTATTTATAATATATAATGAAATTACGAATTTAAATAGCTCTTTCAAGGATATTATTAGGATCATCAGCGCGAACCGGCTGCCTGACTTCGGCGCCATCGTGTTCCAAAACGTGTTCAGCCTGAACAGGCTCGTGCAGGGCTCTCTCAAATTCATCGAGCGGAGGCAGTTCTACAGCCAGGGCTGGGGCATGCTGAACAACATCTGCGGGATGCTGGGCACGCTCACCAGTTTGGAGGCGATAATACAGAACAAACCCGCGTACTGGGCGCTCACGGCGTTCAAGAGCTACTACTACCTGGTGAAGATCTACTGGAACACCTGCGAGAACTGGGGCCTGCTGTGGGGCGGGGTGTCGGTGATCAAGTTCAAAAACAAACCAGAGGTGTGGTCGCACGGCAAGTACCTCCGCAGGCTCACCCACATCCCGCTGCACGTCATCATCCCGATCGCGCTCTACGACCCGATCGCCCGCGTGACCTGGGTCATCGCGTACTTTCCCTCGTGCAGCGGCTTCTCGGACAAGATCTGGTTCAAACTGCTGACCACGCTGATGAGCGTCGCGAGGGCCTATTTGTGGATGATCCTGCGCGTCGACAACTTCGTGTGCAGCAACTGCCAGGACAGCTACGAAACGAAATACTACCCGGTTAACTGCGAGAAGTATCAACGAAATGAGTTGAATTTCTCATTGAATGCAGAGATACAAGATTTTAATATGTAGGTTAGTGTCTTTCGAAGAAGCAATAGCTAAACAATATAATGTGCTCTTAAATAATGTTAAATGAATCATTTAACAAAGCTCATAATAGTAGCAAAGCTTATAATAATGTTACCATTATAACGCACAGATTTGATTGACTTCAAAGGTTGTTGACCTTGTATAATATGAATAATTTATACATATATTATTGCTAAGATTAATTATGTTATTTTCTTATTGCTCTTCTAGAAAGGAAAGGAAATGTGATGATCATAGAAAAAGGGTGACCAGTATAGACGTAATTTACGGTGTGATGTCTTCTTCTTATTTCAATGATTATTAGAATTTCATTTTTCGAACTTTTAGCAAGTAAGCCAAATATCAGTATAACAAAAATATTGGTAATTGATTTAATCTTAAAATTTATTTCACTTCCATTATTATTTCTGAACTTCAATTTTTAATGGATTAATATAGCATTTTATGATAATTGAATTAAGCTAGATCTTACTTACTGTCTGAATTCTAATAATGTTTAGAAATACTATATTTCAGATATAATAGGTTTTTAATTATCGTCTAACTAACTGCAAAATTTCATTAGGTTTCCTTTATTTTACGCAGGTATATCCCCACCGGTATATAAACATCTCTGTAGAACACGTCCTTGTCTTTAAAATAAGTGTCGAGTAACTTTTACGTGACGTCAACCAGTGACATGTCTCTGTTTTACTCGCAAAATTCTCTTATGTATTTCCTGTCATCATTCGTTACTTTGTATGAATAGAGCAATTTTTGGTACTGTCTGAGGAAAAATGTCTTCAGTTTCTCTCTTTTTTGCTCCGGATTCACTGTTTTGACTACGAATTTCCAGAACTTATCGCTGTCACAGTTCACATTGTTTGGTTTGTAGCTTAAATTGTTGATTAATGCGCATATTTCTTTCGGTGAGCAATCGTCACAAAGAATATTAAGACTTTTAAGGCCCTGTTTGTAAATAGTGGTGAAATAGGCCACTTGCTCGTTTTGGACTTTGTCATGATAAAGAACTTAAGTGGGAGCAATGTTCTTATCTTTTTCAAGCGTGAGCTTTATACTTCTCACATTTTTGTAAATATCGTAATAGAACACGTCTTTTCCCTTCAAATAGGATTGAATTAACTACTCGGTCATCTCCATGAGCGATAAATGTGTATTTTACTAAATGTATTTGCTAATGTATTCTTTATCCTCATCATTCAAACTATATGTGTAAAGCTCTTGTTAATAAACTTTTTAATAGAAAATACGTAATTAAGTAGTGGTTTTCTTTGGTTTAACGCGCGATGCCAATAAATTCCAGAACTACCTATATTTATCTTTGTTTAATGAATCTATTTGTTCACAAACTTATTTAACTGTTTTTAAATTCAGTTATTAATTTTATAGCTCCTGTAACACTTATGCATATACTTTTGTATGATAGTTATTGCACTCCACCGATTATTAATGTTATAACTTTGAATTTCTTTCGTTGTTAGTTTAATAAAATAGTTTAATATTACGCGATTTTAATTAATATTAAAATACTAGTCTATACACTCTATAATAAAATATATCCTTGAGCTTAAAATATGTTTGCATCAGATATTCAGTAATTTTTGAAGTATTTTACTCTGTTGATTTTCGTACATATGCTTTTATAAATATTTTATCCTCTTCAGTGATAAAATATGAATGCATTACCTATTTATAAGATTTATTAAAGTACTTTTTATGTTCTGAGCCTTTATTTTTCGGAGTAACGTTATTTTAAATGTATGTCCAGAATTATTTTGACTATTAATCATTGAGAAATTAAATTGTTGTGCAAATTTGTTATGAAGAAAAATCGGAATAATCCTTGTTAAATAAATCTTACAATGCCAGTTTGTAAATTTTTGTATACATATTCGTAAGTTAATTCTCAACAGCTCTAGTTTTAACTTATGAAGTCTTAATTCGGTATTATTATCTGGCAAACTCATAAACATCAAAGTAAAATATATCTCGATTAATAAAATACTAATCTAAAACTTTGTTAGTGATTTCTATCAAATTTAGAGATTGATTAACTTTACAAAATTAAATGATAACTTATTTGTCAGTTACTGACAATCGATCAGTAAACAGAGCCTGTTAATATCTCATTTTATAATAATTCTTGAGTTTAGTTATATTTATTTAATTTGGATAATGATGAAATGATACATATTACCAAAATATATTACGTTAAAATCTATTTAGTGTATTAATTTGATCACAGATTTATTTTTAGGTTAAATTAGAGTGATCCTCATTGGATATTACTTTGGTCAGACCTAGTTTATATAGTTGAGTTAAGTATTTATTGTGTTCATCATATTTTTGCATATTTTTAAAGCTATAGTTATACTTTTCGGTAAGTAATCTAGCTATACAAACAATTACTTTGTATAAATCCCAGAAGTAAATATCACGTTTTGAGAATTACTCTTTCAAAAGTTAATTTGTAATTTCAGTGACACTATAATTATTATTTTATTTGCAATATTAAAGTATGAACTTCTTATCTTGTTCATTTACATGGTCTGAGTGTAGCACTTTCATGTACGTGCGTATGAAGAACTGTTTAAGTGTTATTATGGTGAGTCGAGTGTGTGCACTGACGTATTTCCAAAACATTTGCTGATCTTTTTAATTCATTTCATTAATCGTTCGTGCTAACTCTTGATGAGAACAGCAGTTCACGCCCATTAGCCCGAGTGCATAATTATAAATCTCTGAACATTCTTCAACCGTTTGTCCTCTTTTTTAAATTTATTTTTTCTGTTCTATTTATTTATAAAACTGTTTTAACCTGGAATGGTCAGTTACGTTCAAATCCAGAGCGTTTGCAAATGAATTTAGTGCGTAAATGATCACTTATTTTTGTTTTAAAATTTATTTACGCATTCTATTTATTTGAATATTTTGTTAAACGGGTTTATTAAAACTGCTATTCTTTTAACTCATTGTTGAAGTGGTAAAATATAATTATAAATAATTTAAATTGATATGATGTTAGTTAATGTTTTATTTATTAGTACTCACTTAGAAGGATCGCATATTCGCTTATAAGGGGGTAAATACATATTCAACTTTACCCCTTGTAAGCGAATAACAAATATCAGGTAATCCCCTTATAAGTGAAAGGCTATCTCTTTGAGAGTGAGGTAGCTTTGATTCAGCTTGTATTTTCAAAATACAAGCAATATAATATTATTAAATCAATATACAGTGGGTAACAGTTGATAATGGAATAATGCTGTGATTAATATAATTAATATATATCATGTATTTATATTCTTTAGGGTATAACGAAGATTTTCCATGTACAGAATTTTCCACTTCAAACGGGAAATGCCAAATTATACATGTACATGTACATAACTTTTGGAATATTGTGGGGTATAACTGCTTAAGTTCTCACATTGTTGATATATTATATCATGTAACATTTATTGATTATTATTTCTTAACAAGAGTGTTAAAATTTCCAAAATATTGAATATTTACATATGTTAAAAAGAAGACTTTCTTAAAGAAATCAATTAGTTCTATAATCATTTTAGTATCTTAAATTGAATATTACTGGTTTTTAATTGCTAAAGTTTATTGATGTTTGTTGTGGCTACTCAAATTTCTAATCTAGTTATAAAGTAGTAAATAAATGTTAACTTTTATAAATTAAAATGTTGAATATAGAGGGTCCTTCGATCATAATTGCTGCCAAACTTAATTCAAGTTGAGCTCAAAAATGAGATTTTGTGACCAAGATTTACAAAAATAGAAGTAAAGAGGAAGTTCAAGTAGAGCCTGGAAAGTGGTCCTAGTAAATATTACTACTATAGTAATCTATTAATTACTTGAGCCAGGACCAAAGCTTCTATTAGCTTTTAAAATTCAACTTTTAACAAATTTTGAAGTTAATTTTTGACACAGAAAGATAAAATTTTTAGATCGAGTAGCTGGTATGCAATAGTTGCAGTAGCTCATGGCCTTGAAGAGTATTACAATAACATAGTTTAACACAGTTCATATAGACTGTATATTTATAGACTGTATATTTCTTGATATTTTTATATATTGTTTTTTAAAATGTTATACATAAATTACTACTCTGAGTGAGGTTATACGTTATTGATGTAATGTGAGCTAATGTAAATATATTTGAAAACACAAAATATTATTAAAATGAAAACAATAAGATTGTATTGTAAAGTAATAAAGTGTAATAATATATTAAATAATCTCATTAGAGTATGTAATATTTTTATGTGTGTCAATTAATCAATGTTATCTTAATAATATGAATTCATGATAATGTAGATAATAATGTAGATGTAAAAGAAAACAATGAATATATTTTAATAAATCTTTAGTTTTTCTGAAGAACATTATATTTATAGTTAACACACTTATTTATACATTAACACACATTAATAATTCATGTAAACTAAATTAAATCCACTTCAGTAATGATATATTTGGTGTCTATGCTTCAGCTTCGTTGCTTTCAAACAAATACAACAATAATGCTAGATGTATAAACTCGTGAGGCTATATTAAAAGCATGGCCGAGAACAGATTCTACAAGAGAAACTGAACTCTGTCAAAAGTTGAAAGGAGATGTGTACAGATTGTCTGTTGTGACCGGTACATATGAATATGTTCTGAGCTCGCTTTAATAGTTCGATAATTCCAAATATTTGGAGTTGAGACTTCCATGCACCGAATTTCTTCCTGGAGGCTTGCCTGGAACGTGTATCGACGCGTTTAAAGCCAAATCAGCTATTTATACGATGGAGTTTCAAGAAGCACAGTAGAATGTGACCGAAGCCGCTCAGAACCTGCGTCGGCTCGACTTCGACCGCAAGGCCTGTTATTCTGGTCAGCATATGAAAGTGAATAAAATTCAGGTCTCTCCAACCATATAATCTGGTACCTTCTAATTCGCTGCAAATACCTAGAATTGCAGGTACCCGCTCGATTCAGTTTCAACAATAGCTGCCAACAACAAAGCTGATAAAAAATCAACAATGACCTACTTCGGCTACCCGAATTTCACTCTTTTTACCCCTCAATATTCTATTCCCCTCAAGGATTTTCTTGATAATACGCTTTCAGTCTGTTCAAACGCTCCAGTTCCAGCTGCTGTTTAGCAATGCAACTCATTCGTTTATGGCCTTCAAACTCAAAGTTTTAGCTTCTTTTAAATGAATTATTCAGTTCCAACTATGATTCCAGATAGAAATGGCGTACTTATAAGGTAGGCAAATTACACCATTGTAATGGAGTCGAACGTGGTTTAAAATTAAGCAGTTAATTTCGACTGCTATACGAATATAGTGTTCAAGCTGAACGCAAAAAATATTAAGCAGGTGAACAATTTAAACGCGTCAATGGATATATGCAAACTTCCAAGTATGATAGACTACGACTACAGGGTTATGAGGCTCATATTCAGGGAAAACTAGGATTTTAGGAAGGGTAAGATGTACTCAATCGATTTCAAACCACAAGGAAAGATATTAAATAATACATTCGAATGGCTCTCGTGCAACTTATCAGTTAACGAGTCACAGTGCATTGAGATTCTGGCTCTGCGTTCAGAACTAGTAAATTTTGAGCTCGTTTCCCAGTACATATTCTACAAAAATAGCGATATTCAAATTGTCCCGCTGCATTCACGAGCAGACATGAGCTGCTTCAGCGAAATTGTTTTTTCCCTCTCGAATGAAGAAGTATGCGCTCAATATTCTCTCGTTTGCCCATTTGAATATCCATCTGGTTCGTATCAGTTCACGTTTTCCTTCGGAGATAATATACTATTTGGGAGCAATTTGCTGAATGTGACTACATAAGCGAGGTTCCCGAACGCTGAGAACAAATACTGCGCCGAATATTCCTTCACAGATTCATAAATATAAAAATATTTGAACAAAGATTCTACGAAGAGTGTAACTGGATTGTTATCAATAGGGCAGTTGTTATTACCTGTTAGTACAATTGTTGATGTGAGCAAGCCAAAGGACGTACTGAACTTGGAGTATATTTTGATTGCTGTGGCTGTAATTGTTATAAGCTTTGTGATAATTAGCCTAATTAAGCCGTGGAACCTGTGAAAACTGATTTATATTCTTTATTTTAGATACTTTACTTCAGATATTTTCATAATTAATATTTCAATATATAATTATAACTTAAATGATCACAACAGTTACATTAAAGATTATAAAATATTTCGGTAAGTGGTAGATAGAAGATTTTATGCAGTGCAATTCATCGCGCGGAGGCAGTTCTACAGCTAGGGCTGGGGCATGCTGAACAACATCTGCGGGATGCTGGGCACGCTCACCAGTTTGGAGGCGATAATACAGAACAAACCCGCGTACTGGGCGCTCACGGCGTTCAAGAGCTACTACTACCTGGTGAAGATCTACTGGAACACCTGCGAAAACTGGGGCCTGCTGTGGGGCGGGGTGTCGGTGATCAAGTTCAAAAACAAACCAGAGGTGTGGTCGCACGGCAAGTACCTCCGCAGGCTCACCCACATCCCGCTGCACGTCATCATCCCGATCGCGCTCTACGACCCGATCGCCCGCGTGACCTGGGTCTTCGCGTACTTTCCCTCGTGCAGCGGCTTCTCGGACAAGATCTGGTTCAAGCTGCTGACCACGCTGATGAGCGTCGCGAGGGCCTATTTGTGGATGATCCTGCGCGTCGACAACTTCGTGTGCAGCAACTGCCAGGACAGCTACGAAACGAAATACTACCCGGTTAACTGCGAGAAGTATCAACGAAATAGATCACCTCCTCTAAACACGGGAATATCATCATAGTAAAACAATATTAATATCAGTTAGGATGATAATAATTTCGAATATAGTGATTAATGTAAGAATGAAAATAGTTTACAATTAGCTTCTATATTTCAATAAACGAACAAAAATCAAATAATTAATTAAGTTTAGATTCCTCAACCTTGTACAATTACTTGTTCGACTTTTTAGAAACTATCTAAAAATATGAAAAGTTTTGTTCGAATAATTAATGAAGCTTAAAATGATAAATACAAAAACGATACCATAGAAACTTCAAATGGAGTTAATACGGAAATACAAATAGCGAATACAGATGTTGAACTTGTAACTCCAATTAGTAATACTATTTGGAAATGAGTGAATTAGTAGATATTGTAAGAAAATAATGATCTTCCTTTCACATCATGAGATCTTCATTTTAGCAGACTGGGCACTTACCAGTCATAACGAATGCTTCTTCAAATTCATCACTTTAGAAGAAGAACTCACACTTCTAACAGAAGTGAACATCTGCATTTTCATCAGTTATAACGTAAACACGTTTGACTATACCATCAACTGCGAGCTCTTTGAACTTAACTGGATCTGCTGCACTGTCATTAACGATAAATGCTCTGGTAGGACCTATTTGGTCATAAAACTCACGTGGAAGAACAACACCACGTCCGTCTTCAACAACTGGAGCTTCTCTGAGCACTTGCTGTAAGTTTTGAAGCATTAACCCATCATCAACGCGAATCACTTAACCGTGCGCATCGGCGATACGTACAGAAGAGACTTTTTCAATAAGTTCCATGATCGAAGAGTCTTCACTAGGTTCAATGGGAATAAGTGGTAAAATTTACAAAGATATTGCTGAACGAACAATAGGTGTACCGCACTTCTTACAAATATCAGAAAGCGAAGGAGAACACATCGGAAGCGATAGCAGTATGTCCATATCACGTTGTGTCAAAACTTGCTATTAAATAATATCCAATTATTGGTTGCATCTCGGGCATCTATCGCAAATCTCATCAGGTTTGGTACGTAAACCAGCTGGCTTGGCCTTCATGAAATTCTTTCTAATCTAAGTGTAAAGCGACTGTGGAAGTCTCATTTACAATAAATGCTGCATGGAAACATAATTCAGTTTTGGAGACACTTTTGATGCCTGAGACAACGCTAACCAAACAAGGGCTTCTGGAATACCAGGAGGTAATGATCTCTGCGAATTTCCTAAATCAAGTTGCGAAAGCGAGCCAAGTTGTGGCTTTGAATTGGAATTAACAAATTAATTTGTTTCTTGAACTTGAAGTTTATTGGATGTTTAATCTTAAAATTCCATTGATTCAAACTTTTGAAGATACACCTCATCTAGTTTTGCTATTTCTTAAGGTAACATTGAATAATTGCACAGGAATGTACAAATTGAAATGATGAATGGATTTGCTTGTTGAGCTTTATCTAAATCCATTAAGCGCATATTAGCTGGATCTGGTGAACCGAAAGTAACGTAAAGATGTTGCATTAAATGAACATATGCTGACATAATCAAAATCTTTGAACGTAAAGCTTTGAGTGCTCCATAATATGGTTAGCCAACACCCTTTTGCATTATCATTTGTTATTGCAGTTGGCAAACTAAGCTTCTTGCCATATCGAATTTGCATTCTACAGTTGCAGCGTCGATAAGAGCGCGGATCATAGCAACTTCCTTTTCGTTATTGCCAGCCATTCTCAAACGAGCAAGAGCAGCCATAAAGTTGCCTTCTCTCAAATAAGCTGCAGCACGAGCTTCGTGGATAGCTGGGAGCATTTCCGGGTAGATCTTGCCCAAGTCTTCAACGTTGTCCCAGAGATTTTGGGATACGAACAGTCTTAGCAAGGCGAGTTGGTCTCCAAGGCGTTATGCGATAAACAGAGCCGATTCGAAGTCTCCGATAGCTTCGAAGTACTTGAGAACCATTTGGAACGCGCTGATGAGGTTTTGGTTGTTGACTTGGTCGTCTTTGCGTGCTTCGTAGTCGAAGTCGTCTTCGAGGTCGTTTTTCTTCTGTTTCTTTTGGTTTACAGGTGGCAAGATTCTCACGAGTCTCAGTAATGTGTTCGTTTGTCTGTTATTTATGAGAACTTGAACTGCTTTCTCGCAGTCTCCGGCGTCCATCCAGGATGACGATGCAGCCTACCAATCCGATACTTATTCTAAAAATCTCGCGTGCTTGGAGAGTAATTCTTGCTTGTGCTGTACGTTAGGAGTCAACGCTTGTAGTTCTCTCCTGAGCATGATTCTGAAGTCCTGGCTGTACTAGTATTGAGCTTTCTGTATCTACTGTCCAGATTGAACCGGTTACTGTTCGTAAATCTGCAAGAAGTCGAGGTACTTGTTACTCTTGTTCTGTTTCTTGCTGTTTTCGAGGAGTTCGGACCTGAATTTCTTCATGTCCTCCTCCGACGAACCAAGTTTGAAGTACAAGCTAAGGTTCGGGAGTGGGTTAAGTTCCGACAAACTCACCCCTGATTTCTAACTGAATTCGGTAAGGAGCTTGTTGATCAACTTCTGGGTGATCGCGCCGATTAAGCTGGTGAAGGGGCCAATATCTAAGAGGCCGTCCTGTCTGGTGAAGTACAATAGTTCAGTTGCTGTTTGGGAGTCGCCAGTAGCTCCGTAGAGCATCGCGGCGTCGGCAAAGTTACCCACTAAGGACAATGCTAGAGCAACATATTGGAATTATTATTAAGATTTGTTCATCTACTCCACTTCAGCGAGGATCTTGAGCGCGCGCACGTTACCGATCATGCTCAGGGCTTCCTTGGCTAATTTCACCTGTCCAGCGAATAAAGAAGCAACCGCTATGTCCATCCAATACGAAACTGGAACACCGAGCGCAGCAGCTTACAATGCCATGTCCAGCTCCTCGTAGAACTCGAAGTCGGTTACACCAGCTGCTAAGAATTAAAACACCTTCTTCACGTGGTGCGTTACATTCGGCGTCATGGGCACCTCGGTGGTGTCAATGCAGTTGATTCCGAAACCCTCTTGAGCCTTTGTCCAGTTCACGTTGTAGTTAGCAGAACCATTCTGTATTACAATGGTGGCTTTCTCACAACTTACAGTGTGAGTATAGACTATGGTGCCGTCAATGCACAAGTGGATTTTTTAACCGGATGAAACTGCAATCACGTTCGGGAGAACGAGATCGAATGAGCACGTTTGTATATTCTACAATGAGTATATTGGCTCCTGAGCGGCAGTTGAACGGAAGTTCCCGCTGAAGTAGTCGAAAACGTACATCTTATCGTTAGAATCAACAATAGCTATCAGATTTCTGTGCGCATTGACGTCGACGTTCACAATTGGTACGTGGTGCTTAACTGCTTCAATTGGGAAGCGGTTTCCTATTTTGAGGAGGAGCGCGCGACCATCTTGAGTACCAATGATTATGTTTTCTTATCCAGTTATACCACCAATTACCTTGCAACAATTGATTATCGTGTCTTTGAATCTCCAAGATGTGGTGTGAGTGCCTTCAAAAGTTAAAGCTGTAACGTAATCGTGACCGCAGATGATGAAGTGCTCGCTGGCAACACATATTTTCTTGCACTTGAAGCGGATTTAATGCTGCTTGACGAATTCGAGGACGATAGCTCCTTTCTTAGCTCTCTGGTGTTCTTGTCTGAGAACAGATTCAACAGCTCTCTTTTGCGCGGATCCGTCCTTTACTGAGTACACATCGAGTTTTTACCCGCTCATAACCACTAATTTGGTGTTACTGATTGCTATATTCTGAACATATGCTCCAACGTCCATTCTGCACTCGCTGTTGGTGGTCATGTTTTTAACTACGATTTGTGTGAGTCCTTCTCTGACCGCGTAGAAATTTTTGTACACTGCGTCAACCGCGTTGAAGTGGAATCTCAAGCAGAGCACTATTCCGTTGTGCAGACCAATAACCAGTAAATTCGGCTCAATCTTGCACATGGAGTAAATCTGTGTGTTGTTAAGCCCAAAATATGACAGTGTGTGCTCCTCGCGCTCCTTCATTGCTTTCTAGAGTGCTTCTTTATATTATGCTTAATCTTGAACTGATCTTTTGACCAAAACGGATCTTGGGCACTGGACAATGAACGGGTCAAGCTCGTTCACTTGGAACATATCAAGGAGGCATGCGCCCGTTTCAGCGTTCAAAATGATTACTTTTCCGCCCACACCGCCCACGACTGCGTACTGTTTAATGAGTTCAAACGACAGTGGGATGAATGGTATGCGCGATTCTGAAATAAGGAATGGGTTTTCTTTGTCTTGGAGCTTTTTCTGCTTCTTGGAGCCGGAGAAGAGTCTTTTTTATTGAATTAGTACGCCTGAGTGCGCAAGTGAGCCTGGGTTGATAACTCTGTACTTCTGATCCCAGGAGATCATTAAAAGGCGCTCTTCATTAACTTTGTTCTGTTTTATGAATGCCTCTGCTGTTGGGTTCTGCTTGAATTCTGATTCGTTTTTAAGAGCAGCTTCCTTCTGCATTCCGTATATGCCGACGTCGTTGAGTGCGATTTCGGGCTCCTCGCCGTCCTCCGTTTCAACCGTTTTCTTGAAGAACTTCTCGTTCACGACCTTCATTTACCAGATGGGGGCTCCGCACTCGCACCTGTTGAATTCCTTTCCCTCAACGTCTAAGAATTGAATCAGACCGGACTCGTTCGCGATTACGAACCACTAGCTCGTTGGTGACCAGGCCACAGCTCTAACTAGTTAGTCTGTTCTGATCTTGTTCACACGCTGAGCACCGTTGGAGTAAATTCCAATGTCGCCGTCTGCACCGGTTAAAAAATATTTTCCATCGGGTGAGAAGGCGCAGCATTATATTTCGGTGTTGTGGCCGTACTTAAATAAGGCGGTTCCAGAAGCGTCCATGAAAATTACCTGATTGTCCATCCCAACGGTTACTATTTTTTGATCGGTCGGGTGGGCCGCTATGTTCGCAATGCGCGTGTGCGGAGTGTCAATTGTCCTCAGCACCTCGCCATCCGGGGTAATCACCTTTACTTTGTTGTCAGAAACGGCGAAGAGCTTTTCTCCGTCGCTAGTGCACACCATTCCGTACACCTCGCCTTGACCTGCACGCTATGACCAGATTATTTCTGTTCTCATGCGGATTTTATGATGGGGAGTGGTAAAATGCAATAATTCCATTTTAATATGCGCTTATATGATTATTTCACTTCATATGAGAAGACAATACTGCGAGTGTCATGGGACAGAGCACCCGCTTATTGAAAGAGATGGGTACGCGATGATGTGCGAAAACTGCGGGAACATTTACTGCGAGCTTTAAGGTTCTGGTAACTGCTTGTTCTGCGGTGCGAACGATGGACAACTGATGGAGAAGCCGTACACTCAAAACGGAGCCTTGAAAGTTCAGGACTTTCTTGAAACAACGAGTAACCTTTTTAAGGAAGCAAAGCAGAATAAGTACATTAAAATAACTGAGGACATTAAAGCTGGAAATCAAATTGACACCGGAGCTATTAGCTTTTAATCGCTGATCTACTAAAATCTGGAAGAAGTCATCGACCCCGACGAAGCAGTGGCTGACGACTAACTTGTTTACATTGATTGAATGAAATATTAATGAATATTCCTTACTTATTCTTTACTTAAATATTAATCGATATGTCAATAACGATATGTCAATAAGTGTTAAATGTAAACACTTTATGAGATGAACTATGGTAATAACTCCAATATTTACGAATAAATAGTATTATACCATATTAATTGCATCAACTAGTTATTTTTCTCGTTTATCTTACCAAATAGCGTGAAGTTATATCTTGAGATGTTTGTATCAATATTTTTATTATATATCTCGCAATATCTAGTATTATTTTCTGTTAATTTTGATAAATATTAATTTTATTATGTTAAAGTTTTGTTTGTTTGTTTGTTTAAAAATATAAAAATGTTATAATTCTATTTATATAACACGTGATTATATCAATTAATAACCATATAAACTGAATATTGAATACCGTCCCCATCTCAAATGTTAAAACAGTATCAGAAAGAAATTGAGAAGCTGCTGGACCAGAGCCTGGAGCTGTGCGACGACTTCAACTCGCCCATATCGTTCAACTCGGCTAGATAAAAAGTTATATCCAAAAAGCTGCAGGACCAGGACTACACCCAGAAAGTGATTTCGCTGAACAAGAACATCCTGTACACGAACAAGAAGCAGCTCCAGGACAACTACCAGGACCTCCAGATCTCCCGCAGCCTGAACGACATCTCGCGGTCCAGGAGCCAGATGCAGTTGGTGGTCTCCAGCGTGCTGCCCAACGTGGAAATTCGTCATAACTCCATCCAGCTGATGAGCCAGCCCCAGCAGGCCATGCGTCAACTACGGAAGCAGAACTCGAAGCTGCGCCTGCAACCCACCCAGTCCCTGACCACTTTGTCTCCGTTGGCGACTCAGTCGTTCTCGAATCAGTCCTTCTCGCTGGCGACCCAGATCCCAGAATTCCAGGCCAAGTGAGCCCCGAGTGAGTATTTAGCTTTCCTGTATTTTATGTGCATTTATAACTCTCACTCCAAACGACGATGAACTACAGCGACCCCGCCTTTCTCATCGCCTGCCAACGCCTGGAGGTGGATCCGCAGGAGTTCCACTACAAGAACCAGATCGTCGAGAAGCGCAAGGAGATGATGGAGAAGCTGCTCCGAAAGGAGTACGAGGCGGTAAAGCGCTACGAACAGGCCCAGCCGGTCTCTCCGAAGGCCGCCGAGCAGCAAACGTTTCTGACAGAGGCCTCCGGTCCGGCGGTGGCGCAGATACCCCAGGTCGAGCCGGAGACCAAGCTGCAGTACGAAGTGCTCGTGACCACTGGGCCCTGGGATATCGAGGCGAACGAGCGCATCCTCAGGGATAGCACCAAGACCAGCAACAGGCAGGTATTCCGAAGGGTCGCGCGGGTCCTGCGGCCGAGCGTGCTGGTCCCAGCCACTTTGCAGATGCAGATCGGGAAGAAGGCGGTCCCGGGCCTGGAGGCGTCCATGATCAGCAAGGACCTGTGTCACAACCCCAGCAAGGAGGAGAAGTACGAGAAAGTGAGGCAGAACTTCCATCAGCACAAGGCACTCACACAGCTTCAGAAGGAAATGGACCTAAAAATTAGAACCCAACACCGGGAACACGCCCACGCCAGAAACACTAATGCGGAAATAGGGTACCGCTCAAACGCCCAGATCATCACCCTGGAGAAAGTGAGAGAGGCGCAGTTCAACAAAGAGGTGTACGAACTGAACAAGGCGATCGCGGTGGAGCAGGATCTGCAGGCCCGAGAGCCATAGTACACATATGCGCCCCGAACCAGGAACCGGGTGTTCCACGACGACCTTTTTGTAAAACAATAAAACAAACTCAAGCAGTGAATATGATATTTTGAAAGTTATCTTAATTGAGCTGAGGTCAGATAATTTATAAAATTATATTTAACTCAGGATTTCCATCATTTATATTTTAAAAAAGCAGAACAATTAAATATTTTGAAAATCTAGCTTGGTTTAATGTTTGGTTCAAAGCCATGCAATATTTTAAAGTATTTGTGAAGCAGCGTATATTATAATGATCATGATTTAAAACTTATAAATTGTGATTACTTATATTATCAACAAGAATCTAAATGAATATCATTCCTAATCTACAATGGACTTGATCAAAGACTGCTGTTGCATCCACAGGTTTTTAATAGTGTCCTTTTGGGTCTGAATCGAATGGTCTATGACGGCGGCGGTTTCCAGGATTTTGTAAGTTTGGTGCATGTCGTTGATTATTCTGTATTTGAGTTGCTTTTCGCTGGTCGTTTGCAGTTCTTTTTTCTGCTGGTCAGAGTCGTCTTCGCAGTACGAGATGTCGTTGAAAAGAGTTGTTTGCTCCAGGTACTGGTTGTTGGCGGACTGCGAGGCCTTGATGTACAAATTCATTCTTGGTGTGGTGCAGATATATTTACGATCCACAACTATTGTCAATGTTATGCAAGAAAGTTAAATGGTAAGCGCCGAGTTCACCTAGAAAAACAATTTAAAACAGTCTAAATTAGTTGTTTAAACTAATTCCAAACTTGAAATGTAGTCATAACGAATCATAAGTTGGTACAATAACTTATATCGTAAATGTTTAATTGTCAAAGTCCAAAGTTGAGAATTTCAAATATTTTCCTTGTTGCTTTTTGGACCGGGTATTGAATTATGAACTATTTTACATAATTTTATAATATGTGTTAGCTTGTTGTATATCAGTGTTTTTATTGTCATTACAATTTTCCACTTCAGGGTTCTTACTCTATTTACTAAATTTGTACGTTTTAAGAAATATAATGAAGAAAATATGTTAAGCTAAATATAAGACGCGTATACTAAAATGAATTAATTATTTTTACGGAAATAAAATATTAAAATTATTAATACATGTGAAAAAGGAAAATATAAAATCATTCTTCTGAATGAAAGAAGTATCATATCATTGAATAATATATCACGATTATTCAACATATGTTACTAATATTATATTGCAGCTTGCAAAGTATTAACTAATATAGTAGTCCAGCGATTTATTGACTAGAAGGGAATCGAACCAAATATATGATGATACAATGCTCTCAGCTTATAACAACTTCAATTAAGAGGGCTAGATCTCCCAAAGATCTGTGTTCTTAATTTTGTCTTTTATTCTTACCGAACAAAAAATCGCGGAGGAAATATTTAATATTGTTGATGATTATAATACACTCAGACTCAATAAAGCGAAAAGCTGTACTTAATTGATGCAGCTTATTTTCGTCTCGTTAAAGTTGTGAAAATGCTTCAATTTTACCAAATATTTTGGCGTGGCTATTTTTGGCGTGGTACAGTGTTTCCCTAATAGACACATTGGTCCTTATAATCAGAAAGTAGACGTGCGACAAGAAAATGATTAACCGACCCGCTCCACGTTAGAGTAACAGAAGCCGTCGAATACATGTGATTCTGCATTCGAAAACAAAATAGAGCAAAAAAGATACCGTAACAATATAGCAGAGCGCAGGGCAGAGTCGAAAAGCCATGTGGTGTTCCAGACCCTCTTTGCGTAGTCTGCTATCTCTGCTCTACAGGAAAGCGACAGACTCACTAACAAAGAGCTGTGCGAAAAAATAGACGAATACATATCGAACAGCAGGCGTGCTGTGTTTTGGAAGAAACTCCAGATACTGATTCCGTCGAAGTCCCATAGCCAGCTCAGAGACTACTACAACAAGTCATTCTCTAAGTGCATGTACAAAGAGTATATCAGCTATGAAGATAAACTGGCGCTGCGAGATGTGCTGGCGCGGATGCCGAACGCCAAGCCAGCGACTGTGGTTGACGCATTTATCGAAATCACTGGCAGCGACCAGTACTTCAAGAGAAACCTGGTCATGTACGTCGTGAACACGAAGAACGCGTCGCAGAAGTGATGTTTGTACAATGACATATTATGTTATACAGAAGAATATTTTTGGTTAATGCAACTCGTTTTCGTTTGTTCAACAACGTTTTCATACATGAAATTCCTATTTCAAATTAATTCGTAGAGTTATATCATTTTGCTTCAAAGTAATCATGTTTAATTACTTACGCAGACAGTTATTAAAGCTATCTGATACAAAAACGGAATTCATGTGTTTTCAGCTCAGTTACAATTCGTATTGATTCATAATATATGTAGTATTAAATTACTTCACCGTTCAGAAATAAGCTTCATAGACACGGACGCCGTCCTAACTCAGTTTTGTGAACTATTCCATAGATTTAAAGAGTTATAGCTATTTGAAGTTATATTATCACACACGTATTCGGATCAAATATCATGGAACCGCTCGGCCAATTAGTTCTGGTTCCTTTCTTCGTTCTCTTTTAAGCATATCATTTATTCTTTCAAATCTTATATTATTATATACTTTCCGATTTCTATGTCGATATTCTCTAAAGATTGACGTGGCTACATAAGTTTCAACATAGCCACTCAAAACATGCCTATTCGCTTCAACTTTATGGAAATCCCAAGGATTTTGAGCAAGTCAAAGCAGCGGCTGCCGGCAGAACTATAATACAGAATCACGAAGTTTCGCGTGGTTCAAGCGCGGCTAAGTCTAGCTAGCAGCGCCCTGGCTTCGGAGATCTTTTCATGGCATCGACCGCGATTATTCGGCGGTGTTTTGGTCCGTTTCGCGAAGAGGAGTGGTTCAAAAATCAGACTAAGAGGTAGACCCTGCGATGAGACCGCCACATGTGCCATAGACGCAGCTCTTTGTTGAGTGATGGTTGAAATATTAAGATTTAGTGGATCTGTACCAAACGTCATTAGAACTCGAATAAGAAATGTCTCCTCGGAAATGTGGTTGTATCCTTTATGCTTTAATTATAGATTCAGACTACAATCGCGGCTGATACGAATTCTTTTCATAATATTACTGAAAAGCGGTTGACGCGATTTACCTGCAATTATACGTCCGATTTGGAATTGCATTTGATTTAGTAGCGCGAATCGTACACCGGCCATACAACTAGCTTTACAAATACACACGAACACGAAGCAACACTCAAGAGTACATTTTGCAACATTCTGCAGATTCGATTAATTCCACCGTATTTGGTAGCTTAAAATTTATAGAGTTTTACATTATTTGAATAACGCTGAAATGTCTGGTAACAAATATTTAAAATACAATCTTATGAAAACACTCACGTCCAAAGTATAATTTGGTGGCACAGCTCTATTATGATATTACACCGCATTGTTACTAAATATAGCACTAGTCGTATCTTTATCGGTAAATCGAATACAATATACATTTAGCGGCGGCGATGAACATTTATACGTCTGATTTAGAATTGTATTTGATTTGATAGAGCGAGCCTTGTATAGTTAACTAACATATATTCGAGCATACATATATTTATTAAAATATAACTGAAATCTGTATTTCTCCAATATGTTTTAATACTATATGAACAATATTTGGACATTTAGATATTTTGGATAATGGCTTTTTAGCTCAGAAGACAAAATTTGTAATTCTCAAAATATATTTGCAATCTTTCAATATCTTTTTGAAACAAATTACTAATTCCGCTTAGACTAAACAGTGGGAAATAATTATTAAAAAATACCGAGAGTTCTTGGTTCCCCATAACAGTAAATAACGCATTCGATATTTCTACTCCACACCAGATGCAAGGATTTACACAGGGCGAGCTGATGTCGCAGCTGGCGGCCATGTTGAACACCGACCCGTGCGACATCAACAACACAATCCTTACTATTTTAATGCTACCAGACGCCAAGTACCACCAGATATTTCACCATTTGTCCTTTGTGGGCCTGGACTAAAACATGTCGTACTACCAGTTCTGCTGCATGGCCGTACAGTGTTTCCCTAATAGACACATTGGTCCTTATAATCAGAAAGTAGACGTGCGACAAGAAAATGATTAACCGACCCGCTCCACGTTAGAGTAACAGAAGCCGTCGAATACATGTGATTCTGCATTCGAAAACAAAATAGAGCAAAAAAGATACCGTAACAATATAGCAGAGCGCAGGGCAGAGTCGAAAAGCCATGTGGCGTTCCAGACCCTCTTTGCGTAGTCTGCTATCTCTGCTCTACAGGAAAGCGACAGACTCACTAACAAAGAGCTGTGCGAAAAAATAGACGAATACATATCGAACAGCAGGCGTGCTGTGTTTTGGAAGAAACTCCAGATACTGATTCCGTCGAAGTCCCATAGCCAGCTCAGAGACTACTACAACAAGTCATTCTCTAAGTGCATGTACAAAGAGTATATCAGCTATGAAGATAAACTGGCGCTGCGAGATGTGCTGGCGCGGATGCCGAACGCCAAGCCAGCGACTGTGGTTGACGCATTTATCGAAATCACTGGCAGCGACCAGTACTTCAAGAGAAACCTGGTCATGTACGTCGTGAACACGAAGAACGCGTCGCAGAAGTGATGTTTGTACAATGACATATTATGTTATACAGAAGAATATTTTTGGTTAATGCAACTCGTTTTCGTTTGTTCAACAACGTTTTCATACATGAAATTCCTATTTCAAATTAATTCGTAGAGTTATATCATTTTGCTTCAAAGTAATCATGTTTAATTACTTACGCAGACAGTTATTAAAGCTATCTGATACAAAAACGGAATTCATGTGTTTTCAGCTCAGTTACAATTCGTATTGATTCATAATATATGTAGTATTAAATTACTTCACCGTTCAGAAATAAGCTTCATAGACACGGACGCCGTCCTAACTCAGTTTTGTGAACTATTCCATAGATTTAAAGAGTTATAGCTATTTGAAGTTATATTATCACACACGTATTCGGATCAAATATCATGGAACCGCTCGGCCAATTAGTTCTGGTTCCTTTCTTCGTTCTCTTTTAAGCATATCATTTATTCTTTCAAATCTTATATTATTATATACTTTCCGATTTCTATGTCGATATTCTCTAAGGATTGGCGTGGCTACATAAGTTTCAACATAGCCACTCAAAACATGCCTATTCGCTTCAATTTTATGGAAATCCCAAGGATTTTGAGCAAGTCAAAGCAGCGGCTGCCGGCAGAACTATAATATAGAATCACGAAGTTTCGCGTGGTTCAAGCGCGGCTAAGTCTAGCTAGCAGTGCCCTGGCTTCGGAGATCTTTTCATGGCATCGACCGCGATTATTCGGCGGTGTTTTGGTCCGTTTCGCGAAGAGGAGTGGTTCAAAAATCAGACTAAGAGGTAGACCCTGCGATGAGACCGCCACATGTGCCATAGACGCAGCTCTTTGTTGAGTGACGGTTGAAATATTAAGATTTAGTGGATCTGTACCAAACGTCATTAGAACTCGAATAAGAAATGTCTCCTCGGAAATGTGGTTGTATCCTTTATGCTTTAATTATAGATTCAGACTACAATCGCGGCTGATACGAATTCTTTTCATAATATTACTGGAAAGCGATTGACGCGATTTACCTGCAATTATACGTCCGATTTGGAATTGCATTTGATTTAGTAGCGCGAATCGTACACCGGCCATACAACTAGCTTTACAAATACACACGAACACGAAGCAACACTCAAGAGTACATTTTGCAACATTCTGCAGATTCGATTAATTCCACCGTATTTGGTAGCTTAAAATTTATAGAGTTTTACATTATTTGAATAACGCTGAAATGTCTGGTAACAAATATTTAAAATACAATCTTATGAAAACACTCGCGTCCAAAGTATAATTTGGTGGCACAGCTCTATTATGATATTACACCGCATTGTTACTAAATATAGCACTAGTCGTATCTTTATCGGTAAATCGAATACAATATACATTTAGCGGCGGCGATGAACATTTATACGTCTGATTTAGAATTGTATTTGATTTGATAGAGCGAGCCTTGTATAGTTAACTAACATATATTCGAGCATACATATATTTATTAAAATATAACTGAAATCTGTATTTCTCCAATATGTTTTAATACTATATGAACAATATTTGGACATTTAGATATTTTGGATAATGGCTTTTTAGCTCAGAAGACAAAATTTGTAATTCTCAAAATATATTTGCAATCTTTCAATATCTTTTTGAAACAAATTACTAATTCCGCTTAGACTAAACAGTGGGAAATAATTATTAAAAAATACCGAGAGTTCTTGGTTCCCCATAACAGTAAATAACGCATTCGATATTTCTACTCCACACCAGATGCAAGGATTTACACAGGGCGAGCTGATGTCGCAGCTGGCGGCCATGTTGAACACCGACCCGTGCGACATCAACAACACAATCCTTACTATTTTAATGCTACCAGACGCCAAGTACCACCAGATATTTCACCATTTGTCCTTTGTGGGCCTGGACTAAAACATGTCGTACTACCAGTTCTGCTGCATGGCCGTACAGTGTTTCCCTAATAGACACATTGGTCCTTATAATCAGAAAGTAGACGTGCGACAAGAAAATGATTAACCGACCCGCTCCACGTTAGAGTAACAGAAGCCGTCGAATACATGTGATTCTGCATTCGAAAACAATATAGAGCAAAAAAGATACCGTAACAATATAGCAGAGCGCAGGGCAGAGTCGAAAAGCCATGTGGCGTTCCAGACCCTCTTTGCGTAGTCTGCTATCTCTGCTCTACAGGAAAGCGACAGACTCACTAACAAAGAGCTGTGCGAAAAATAGACGAATACATATCGAACAGCAGGCGTGCTGTGTTTTGGAAGAAACTCCAGATACTGATTCCGTCGAAGTCCCATAGCCAGCTCAGAGACTACTACAACAAGTCATTCTCTAAGTGCATGTACAAAGAGTATATCAGCTATGAAGATAAACTGGCGCTGCGAGATGTGCTGGCGCGGATGCCGAACGCCAAGCCAGCGACTGTGGTTGACGCATTTATCGAAATCACTGGCAGCGACCAGTACTTCAAGAGAAACCTGGTCATGTACGTCGTGAACACGAAGAACGCGTCGCAGAAGTGATGTTTGTACAATGACATATTATGTTATACAGAAGAATATTTTTGGTTAATGCAACTCGTTTTCGTTTGTTCAACAACGTTTTCATACATGAAATTCCTATTTCAAACTAATTCGTAGAGTTATATCATTTTGCTTCAAAGTAATCATGTTTAATTACTTACGCAGACAGTTATTAAAGCTATCTGATACAAAAACGGAATTCATGTGTTTTCAGCTCAGTTCCAATTCGTATTGATTCATAATATATGTAGTATTAAATTACTTCACCGTTCAGAAATAAGCTTCATAGACACGGACGCCGTCCTAACTCAGTTTTGTGAACTATTCCATAGATTTAAAGAGTTATAGCTATTTGAAGTTATATTATCACACACGTATTCGGATCAAATATCATGGAACCGCTCGGCCAATTAGTTCTGGTTCCTTTCTTCGTTCTCTTTTAAGCATATCATTTATTCTTTCAAATCTTATATTATTATATACTTTCCGATTTCTATGTCGATATTCTCTAAAGATTGACGTGGCTACATAAGTTTCAACATAGCCACTCAAAACATGCCTATTCGCTTCAACTTTATGGAAATCCCAAGGATTTTGAGCAAGTCAAAGCAGCGGCTGCCGGCAGAACTATAATACAGAATCACGAAGTTTCGCGTGGTTCAAGCGCGGCTAAGTCTAGCTAGCAGCGCCCTGGCTTCGGAGATCTTTTCATGGCATCGACCGCGATTATTCGGCGGTGTTTTGGTCCGTTTCGCGAAGAGGAGTGGTTCAAAAATCAGACTAAGAGGTAGACCCTGCGATGAGACCGCCACATGTGCCATAGACGCAGCTCTTTGTTGAGTGACGGTTGAAATATT